>MU186892.1:28202-58882 GCA_016904865.1 Pissodes strobi
GACAGATCACGTGGCGGTCATACTTTCAGAGCAAGGATTTTTTCGATGTCCCATTTTTGAATTATTTTCTCCCTGTTCCACAAGCTTTTCCATGATTATGAATTATGAGTCAATCTTGGAGTCAATATAATTATAAATTGGTGCAGTTCATAATACAAGTTTTATTTAAGGCCGGGTTTACACAAATGATTTATCCTTAATTAATTAATAATTCCTATTTTTTTTTTTCATAATTTCTTATTCGTAATCTTTCTTTTCTGCTTCATTTTATTTCTTAATAAGCGACAATTATGAGAAGTTTTATAGGGTTATTTTGGATTGGTGCTAATTTATTTTTTTTTTATATTTTCTGTTTGTGGTCTCCTTGCCAGTTATTTATTGAAGTAAATGCACAAGCAAAATTTGAGGTTATGCCTCAATTAAAAACTGAACAAAACTAAATGATACATAAATGAAACTTAATTAGTACCTAACTCCAACTTTATCCTCTACACACTTGCCAGAGCGTTTGGTAATGTCCCTTTCCTCGATGATTTGCTCTGGTAGTTTGACAGTTTGGTACTGCGCTGCTTTGACTTTGACGTTTAAATAGACAGATCACGTGGCGGCCAAATTTTCAGGGCAAGAATTTTGAGTAGTACCAATTTTTTTTTTTATTTTTAATTTGGAATATCTCAATTTTCGGATAGCTCGCTCGCTTCGTTTATGTACTCAAAAACCATTTTATAATTTTTTTTTATTTTAATTGTAATTGTATGCATATCTTAGCAATACGGTCACTTTAAAGTTTAACACAAAAATCTTGACATAGTAAGTATGTCACTTTAACTATGTGAAAAAATTTCAAAGTGTCACAAATTTACCCATTTTCCTTATTATGCATTTAAGTACATATTATTAACATAAAAATAAAATTTTAAAAATCATATACAGAGTGTTATAAAAATAATTTCGTACTACATATTTCTGTACAGGGTGGCTCGAATTTGTGTCTATGTATGGGGAACTCGAAAACCGTAAGAGATACAGTGTCGGTCAAATTAAGGCAAAATTGCGCATTTAGGTGCCTAACAATATGCCGTTTAGAAAGTTTTAAAATTCCGAGTATTTACGGAGATATCCGGAAAAAACCGAAATTTTGAAAAATCGTTTTATTTTTTTCCTGGGCTTATTTAAAAACGGATTTCAAATCTAATTGCACTTTTGCATTGCCACTTTTTCCGCTCTATCCAATGATGATATCCAGTTTGAAATCCGACGTTTCGTCTTCAAGGGATCATCATCAACTTTCTTTTTTTAAATACGAACTTTAATTTTTTTATCGTTTTTTAGATGGTATTGGCGTTATTAATATGAGTATGTGTTTTTATTTATTTTTGAATTTTTATTATTTTTTTATTATTTTTATTTTATAAATTTTGCTTTGGAGTGATTTTATATAATTTAATTTAATATTATCGTAAGAAATAATTTTACTATTTTTTATTTTTAATACGCTCTAATTTTCCACGTAGTACAAAAAACAAAATAAAATATTTGAAATTACGCCAGAGCAAAATATATAATTAAAAAAATAATAATAAAAATAAAAAAGAAATAAAAAAAAATAAATAAAAAATAAATAAAAAAAAAATAAATAAAAACACATAATCATATTAATAACGCTAATACCATCTGAAAAACGATAAAAAAAATTAAAGTTCGTATTTAAAAAAAGAAACTTAATGATGATCCCCTGAAGACGAAACGTCGAATTTCAAACTGGATGCCATCATTGGATAGAGCGGAAAAAGTGGCAATGCAAAAGTGCAATTGAATTTGAAATCCATTTTTAAATAAGCCCAGGAAAAAAATAAAACGATTTTTCAAAATTTCGGTTTTTTCCGGATATCTCCGAAATTACTCGGAATTTTAAAACTTTCTAAACGGCATATTGTTAGGCACCTAAATGCGCAATTTTGCCTTAATTTGACCGACACTGTATCTCTTACGGTTTTCGAGTTCCCCATACATAGACACGAATTCGAGCCACCCTGTACAGAAAAATATCAAATTTTCGAAAAATAGTTTTGTAGTTTTTTGTTTCCTTTTTATAACGGAAACGGTTAGAGAGATCCATTTACATGTTACCAACATACAAATAAAATTTTCAAAATGATGTACTTACAGGGTGCTAAAAAATATAAATTTTACAAAAATTCCATATTTTTTTAATATATTTCGTTACAGAAAAATCGTACGATTTTTTTAGATGGAAATATCGAACTCCCCGCACTCAAATATCCCTTTCTAAAGTACCCACGTTAAAATTTCAATTTTTCGAAAAATATTTTTGAATTTTTTTTTCGATTTTATTACGAAGACGATTAGAGAGATCCAATTACATGTTACTGACATACAAATAAAATTTTCAAAATGATATACATATAAGATGTTATAAAAATATTTTTTTTCAAAAATTGACGTTTTTTCTTAATATTTCTGTACAGAAAAATCGTACTATTTTTTAGATGAAAAAATGGAACTCGCCGCACTCAAATACCCCTTTCTAAAGTACCCACGTAAAAATTTCAATTTTTCGAAAAATATTTTTGAATTTTTTTTTATCGTTTTTATAACGGAAACGGTTAGAGAGATCCATTTATTTATATTACAATTTTGTTGAATATATTTTGTTACAGAAAAATCGTACGATTTTTTAGATGGAAAAATCGAACTCCCCGCACTCAAATACCCCTTTTTAAAGTACCCACGTAAACATTTCAATTTTTCGAAAAATATTTTTGAATTTTTTTTTTCCATTTTATTACGGAGGCGATTAGAGAGATCCATTTACATGTTACTGACATACCAATGAAATTTTCAAAATAATATACAAGATGGTATAAAAATTATTTTTTTACAAAAATTGTCGTTTTTTTCTAATATTTCTGTACAGAAAAATCGTACGATGTTTTTAATGCGATAATCGAACTTCCCGCACCCAAAAACTCTTTTCTAAAGTACCCACGTCAAAATTTCAATTTTTCGAAAAATAGTTTTTTAATTTTTTTTTTTCGTTTTTATAACGGTTATTTTGAGTTATTTTCTCCCTTATCCATGATTATGAATTATGAGTTAATTTGATTATAAATTGATGTAGTTCATAATACAATTTTAAGTTTTATTTAAGGCCGGATTTACAATACATACCTAACTTATTTATTATTAATTAATTGATAATTCCTATTTTTTATCTTAATTTCTAGATCTTAAGCTGTCTTCTCTACTTAATTTTTAATTCTTAATAAGCGACGATTAGTATGAGAAGATTTATAGAGTTATTTTGGATCCATGGTAATTTTTTCTCATTTTTTTTATATTTTCTGTTTGTGGTCTCCTTGTCAGTCATTTATTGAAGTGAATTCATAAGGAAAATTTGGGGTTATGCCTCAATTCAAAACTGAACGAAACTAAAGAAAATGAGACTGAATTTAAACCGACTTTAACCCTCTACAAACTAAGAAAAAAAATATCAAAAATATTTTGTTGGCGCTATTTTGTTCTGATGATGATTTTGACAGGCTCGTGATTTGACTTTGACGTTTAAATAGACAGGTCACGTGACTGTCAAATTTTTACAGCAAGAATTTTTTCGACGTTCTGTTTTATTACTCAATTGATAATTCCTAGTTTTTGTCTTAATTTCTTAGTTCTTAAGTTTTCTTCTTTGCTTAATTTTTGATTATTCATAAGCCATAATTATTATTAGAATTTATTTATTATAGGGTTATTTTGAATTGGTGGTATTTTTTACATTTTATCTTTGTGGTCTTCTTGTCACTTATTTATTGAAGTAAATGAACAAGCACGCCTCAATTAAAAACGGAACAAAACTAAAAGATATAAAAATGAGACTTAATTAAATCCGCCTTTAAAGCCTACAAACTAAGAAAAAAAATCGAAAATATTTTCTTGGCGCTCTTTTGTCCAGGGCGTTCGGTAATGTCATTTTCCTTGATGATGATTTTGACAGATACGTGATTTGACTTTGACATTTAAATAGACAGATCAAGTGGCACGTGGCTGTCAAATTTTCGCAGCAAGAATTGTTTCAACGTTCCGTTTTTGAGTTATTTTCTTCCTTTTCCATGTTAATGAGTTATCAGTCAATTTTATTATAAATTGTTGCATTTCATAGTACACTTTTTGGTTTTGGTTAATGCCGGGTTTACACAACCAATCTGTTCTTAATTAATTGATAATTCCTATTTTTGTCTTAATTTCTAGTTTTTCAGCTTTCTTCTGTGCTTAATTTTTAATTCTTCATAAGCGGCAATTATGAGAAGATTTATTACAGTTATCTTAGATTGGTGGTATTTATTAATATTGTTTTTTGATATTTTCCATTTGTGATCTTCTTGTCACTTATTTATTGAAGTAAATGCACAAGCAAAATTTGAGGTTACGCCTCAAGTAAAAACTGAACAAAACTGAAAGATACAAAAATGAGACTTAATTAAATCCGACTTTAACGTCTTCAAACTTATACGCTCTTTTGTCCAGGGCGTTCGGTAATGTCGGTTTCCTCGATGATTTGTTCTAAGATTTTGACAGGCACGTGATTTGACTTTGACATTTAAGTAGACAGATCACGTGGCGGTCAAATTTTCAGAGCAATAATTTTGAGTAGCTTAACAAATTTTTAATTTGGAATTTTTTCTATATTTTCTCATACTTCTCGAAAAAAAACCCTAAACTACCCACCCTTTCAAAATTTCAATATCTTAATTTTCAGATAGCTCGCACGCTTCGTTTATATGCTCAAAAACCATTTTATTTATTTTTTTAATTTTAATTGTATGCATATCATAGTTATACACAAAAATCTTGACATAGTATTACGATGTCAAAAAATGTCACAAATTTACCCATTTTCCGGCAATATCTCCCTTGTTATGCATGTACATGTTATTAACATAAAAATAAAAATTTTAAAATCATATACAGGGTGTTATAAAAATTATTTTTTACAAAAATTGACATTTTTTCGTAATATTTCTGTACAGAAAAATATTACGATTTTTTTTAAGCAAAAGTCGAACTCCCCCCCAAAAATCCTTTTCTAATGGACCCACGTCATAAAATCAATTTTTCGAAAAATATTTTTAAATTTTTTTTTTCGATTTTATTACGGAGACGATTAGAGAATTGCCGTTTTTTCTTATAACCGAAACGGTTAGAGAGATCCATTTACATGTTACCAACATACAAATAAAATTTTCAAAATGATGTACTTACAAGGTGCTAAAAAATATAAATTTTACAAAAATTCCATATTTTTTAAATATATTTGGTTACAGAAAAATCGTACGTTTTTAGATGGAAATATCGAACTCCCCGTACTCAAATATCCCTTTCTAAAGTACCCACGTAAAAATGTCAATTTTTCGAAAAATATTTTTGAATTTTTTTTTCGATTTTATTACGGAGACGATTAGAGAGATCCATTTACATGTTACTGACATACAAATAAAATTTTCAAAATGACATATGGTGTTATAAAAATATTTTTTTTCAAAAATTGCCGTTTTTTCTTAATATTTCTGTACAGAAAAATCGTACTATTTTTTAGATGAAAAAATCGAACTCCCCGCACTCAAATACCCTTTTCTAAAGTACCCACGTAAAAATTTCAATTTTTCGAAAGATATTTTTGAATTTTTTTTTATCGTATTTATAACGGAAACGGTTAGAGAGATCCATTTATTTATATGTTACGAACCCAACATACAAATAAAATTTTCAAAATCATGTACAGGGTGTTAAAAAAATTAAAGTTTTCAAAAATTACAATTTTTTTGAATATATTTTGTTACAGAAAAATCGCACGATTTTGTAGATGGAAAAAATCGAACTCCCCGCACTCAAATACCCCTTTCTAAAGTACCCACGTAAAACTTTCAATTTTTCGAAAAATATTTTAGAATTTTTTTTTTCGATTTTATTACGGAGACCATCAGAGAGATCCATTTACATGTTACTGACATACAAATGAAATTTTCAAAATGATATACAAGGTGTTATAAAAATAAATTTTTACAAAAATTGCCGTTTTTTCGTAATATTTCTGTACAGAAAAATCGTACGATTTTCGAACTCCCTGCACCCAAAAACCCTTTCCTGAAGTACCCACGTCAAAATTTCAATTATTCGAAAAATATGTTTGTAATTTTTGTTTTCGTTTTTATAACGGAAACAGTTCACGCATGTTACTAACATATAAATAAAATGTTCAGTTATTTTCTCCCTTTTCCATGATTATGAATTATGAGTTAATTTTATTATAAATTGGTGTAGTTCATAATACAATTTTAAGTTTTGTTTAAGGCCAGGTTTACATAACTTATTTATACTTGATTAATTGATAATTCCTATTTTTTGTCTTAATTTCTAGTTCTTCAGCTTTCTTCTCTGCTTAATTTTAATTCTTAATAAGCGACAATTAGGTATGAGAAGATTTAAGTATAGGGTTATTTTGGATTGATGGTAATTTTTTATTTATTTATTTTTTCTGATATTTGGTATTTGTGGTCTCCTTGTCAGTTAGGTATTTATTGAAGTAAATGCATAAGCAATATTTGAGGTTATGCCTCAATTAAAAACTGAACAAAACTAAAAGATACAAAAATGAAACTTAATTAAATCCGAGTTTAAGCCGTACAAACAAACAAGGAAAAACATCAAAAATATTTTTTTTTACGCTCTTTTGTCTAGGGCGTTCGGTAAAGTCATTTTCCCCGATGATTTGCTCTGAGATTTTGACAGGCACGTATTTGACATTTCAATTGACAGATCACGTGGTTGTCAAATTTTCAGAGCAAGAATTTTTTCGACGTTCCCTTTTTGAATTATTTTCTCCCTTTTCCATGATTATGAATTATTAGTCACTTTTATTATAAGTTGGTGCAGTTCGTAATACAATTTTAGGTTTTGTTTAAGGCCGGGTTTACACAAATTATTTATTCTTAATTAATTGATAATTCGTATTTTTTGTCTTAATTTGTAATTCTTAAGCTTTCTTCTCTGCTTAATTTTTAATTCTTAATAAACGACAATTATTATGGTATGATTTATAGGATTAATTTGTATTGGTGGTAATTTTTTGTTTATATTTTCTATTTGTGGTCTCCTTGTCCCTTGTCAGTTCTTTATTGAAGTAAATGCATAAGTAAAATTTGAGGTTATGCATGCCTCAATTAAAAACTTAACAAAACCAAAAGATACAAAAGACTTATTTAAAAAGTGAGATAATAAAATAACTGACTTTCAACCAAAAACGAAGATCGCCTTAGTTCATATTAATTCGACTTTAAACTCTCATTTATTGTTTAGTTTATATCGTTTTTCACCTATAATGATGTATTTTCTCTTTAACTGCTATTTTTTGCTATTAAAAATTAAAATGGACCGAGATGATGTTTTTATAATCAAAATTTGTCCCATTTTTGTATTATCCAAAAGTTAATTTAAATTTCGGGGAAGCTAAATAAGTAATTAATCAGCTTATCGAGGTGGACAACTTTCAGTTTGCTTCTGGGGCTACGTTGAATTATATACATTACGTCATTAATTCTTTTGTTGACTGTATAGGGTCCTTCCCGTACTGGCGTTAGCTTGGGAGATATAACCAGACTTTATCGTTCATCTGAAATCCCATACAATTAGCTTTGAGATCATATCGTGTCTTCATTCGGTCACTGGCTTTTTCCTTGTTATCTCTAACTAATTCGTGTACAGAAACTTTTTCTTAAGAGAGTCCGCGTAGTCTTGAATTTCCATATCCTGGTTGTCTTGCGTTCCGAATAATAGGACACAGGGTAAACGGAGTTTTCTTCCAAATAAAACCATGGCTGGTTTTAGTCCTGTCGTGCCATAGACTGCTACTCTATAGGACATCAAAAATAGTGGTATGTGTTGGTCCCAATCCTTCTGATGTTCATCTACGACCTTGGACAAATGTTCTTCAATGGTCTTGTTAAACCTCTCAACCATGCCGTCCGATTGTGGATGTAAGGCTATATAGTCCGTGTTTTGTGGATGTTGAGTAAATCACAGACTTTCTCGAGAACCTTGGATTCGAAGTTGCGTCCTTGATCTGAGTGCAGCTCTAACGGAACACCAAATCTGCTGAATAGGTTATTCACGACGACCTCTGCTATAGTAGCAGCTTCTTGATTGAGGATCGCAAATATTTCAGGCAATTTACTGAAGTAGTCATTTGCCACTAAAATGTACTTGTTACCATTATGTGTTTCTGGAAAAGGGCCTGCTACGTCAGTGCCGATACGTTCAAACGGTAGGCCTGCATTATACTGTTTCATTTTTGCCCTAGAACTTGTTTTGGGTCCTTGACTTGCGGCACAGGTTGAGCACTGCCAACACCACGATTTCACATCCTGACAGTAGTTGACCCAGTAAAATCTGTCGCGGATCTTGTCAATCGTTTTGTTCACTCCGAGATGAGCACCAGACTTTCCATTATGAACTTCTTCCAGAACTTCCGATATTTTTCTCCTCGGTACCACTAACTGTGTCTCCACTACTTTTCTATCGGCGCTTTCCCAGGCTCGTTTAAGAAGTTCATTTTCCACCACCCCACTGAGCCCACAGAGTTTTAAAAGCAAATTCTTTAATTGAAATCTCTCTCCAGCTTGGTCTTGGTTGATATTCTCCTTTAGCTTTTAGCAATAGTGCTATTTCACTGTCCTCAAGCTGATCGTTTTTAAGTTGCTCTGTGGTCCACTGCTGATCAAGCTCAAATTTCTTTTGCCTAACGAGGGTAATTCCTTCTCGTTGATCTATTCTTTGGCAATGCTTACAATTATCCTCGCATGACCTTCTGGATAAAGCATTTGTATTATTATGCAATCTCCCTGCTCTGTGCTTAACCTTAAAGTTATATTGTTGTAACTTTTGAAAACATCTGCCTACCTGTCCTTCAGGCTGTTTCATATCCAGAAACCATTTAAGTGCTGCATGATCAGTCCTTATTAGGAATTCTGGTCCATACAAATATTGATGAAAGTGCTCAACAAATCGTAATATTGCCAAAAGCTCTTTTCGGGTTACATAGTAGTTACGTTCGGGTTTCGAAAGTGTTCGACTTTAGTAGACGATAACTCGTTCTTCTCCTGCTTGAACTTGCGATAAATCCGCTCCGATGCCGGTGTTGATGCTTGCGTCTGTGTCCAATACAAATTTACCCTTTTGTTCCGGATATCCCAATATTGGACTAGAACATAGAGCCGCTTTTAATTTCCTGAACGCAAAATCACAGTTATGATCCCAGTTATAATTTGCTCGTTCTTCAGTGAGCTTATGTAGAGGTGCAGCTATATTTGCAAATCCTTCGACAAATCTTCTATCTTCATCTTCTTCAAGTGCCGTCTTTGTTCCGAAGGTTGGCAATCATCAAGGCTACACGTATTTTCGAGATTGCTGTTCTGAACAAGTGGTTATTGGTGGTGTGAAACCATTCGCGTAGGTTTTTCAACCAGGAGTGTCTTCGCCTTCCTACTGATCTTTGGTATTTGTCCCCTCTCATAATGTGTCCCAGGTAGAGCAGTTTCCTCTTTTTAATAGTCAGGATAATTTCAGTTTCTTTCTTCATACGTCTTAACACCTCGACATTGGTGATTCTCTGTACCCATGAAATTCGTAATATTCTACGATATGACCAGAGCTCAAATGCCTCTATTTTTCTCATATCGTTCTTCTTTAGTGTCCATGATTCTAAGCCATAGTATAGCACTGGTAGAACATAGCATCTCATAAGACGTATTTTTAGTTCTAAGCTTAGGTCTGGACTGCAGAATACTTGTTTCATTTTCATAAATGTTCCTCGGGCTTTTTCAATTCATGTCCTTATTTCTTGAGAGCTGTCAACAGTTTCGTTAAAAAGAGTACCCAAATAATTGTATTTCCTCACTCCATCCGATAAGTTGGTCGTGTATATAATATATATATTTCCGATGTTCTGAGTCGATTTTGTTATAACCATAAATTTGGTTTTGCGTTTAGTGATAGACCATGCTGTTCACCAGCTTTCACGACTACGTTAATAAGTTCCTGTAGGTCTTGGAGTGTTTCGGCTATCAGCACTGTATCGTCTGCATATCTTAAATTGTTGACTGGTCTTCCGTTAATTTTAATGCCATGTTCCTGATTGGCCAATGCTCTATTCATAATATCTTCGGAATATATGTTAAAAAGGATTGGCGAAAGCACGCAGCCCTGACGAACTCCTCTCTTAACTTCTATCTCTTCGGTTGTATTTTGTTCTGTCTGAACTACTCCTCTTTGACCCTAATAGAGATTTGAAATGATATTAATATCTCTGGAATCTACGTTTTTTTCCTGTAAGAGTTTTAACAGATGGTCATGACGAACTTTATCGAAGGCTTTGGTGTAGTCAATAAAGCACAAATACATGTCCCGGTTCATGTCTAGGCATCTCTGGGGCATAACATTAAGTGCGAATAACGCTTCACGAGTGCCCAGACCATTTCGGAAACCAAATTGCGTATCGCTGATATCTTGTTCTAGTTTTCTGTATATTCTGGCTGTATCACCTTCAAGAATGTCTTCAGCGTGTGTCCCATCAGACTTATAGTGCGGTAGTCTTGACACTGTTTAGGATTTCTTTTCATTGGTAGTGTTATAAAAGTTAATATCAGCCATTCTTGTGGCATGATTCCTGATTTATAAATGCTGTTAAATAAATCTACCAAGACAAGGATCTGTTCCTCTTCGATAAGTTTAAGAATTTCGATTGGTAATCCATCTGGGCCTAGTGCTTTTCTACTTTTCATTGCATTCAGTGCATATAAAATTTCCTCTTTTGTTATTTCAGGACCTTCGTGTCTGTCCGTGAGTTCAGGGTAGTCTTTTTGTCTGCGACTTCGACGTAATTTTTCCAAATTTTTTGTTTTTCTGCTATATCTGTTATTATTTTACCGTCTGTGTCATATAATGTATTGAGTCGATTTCGTCCTTGTAGCCGTGCTAGTTCTTTGACTTTCTTATGTACATTAAAGCTGTCGTGTTTTTGTTGTAATTCTTCAATTTCCTTAGTCTTATAAAAGTTTTATTTTGCGACTCTGATTTTATTTCGTATTTGATGTTGTATTGTTTTGTATTGTTGTTCGCATTTATCTTTAAAAGTTCTTCTTATATCCATGAGATCCAGAATTTCATCCGTCATCCACTCGTGGTTTGCTTTAAGTTTCTCATTTTTACTCATTGTCTTCGTGGATTTCATCAGTGCTGATTTAAATTGATGCCATTTTTCATTTATGTCATGTTCGTTCTCATATTCTCCTTTCATATCGAATGTTTTTAGGTTGTTATTTATTTCCTTTTTTATGTTCTGGCGGATTTCCGTTTTCTGTAACTGCCCGATGTCAATTTGATTCCTTTTAGTTCTTTTTACCATTCTTTTCAGTTTGATATGAAATCGTGCTATTATGGGACTATGATCAGAAAATATGTCTGCGCCTGGATATGCTTTTACTGATTTAACACTATTTCTGTATCTTTCATTTATTAGGAAGTAGTCTATCTGGTTTCTAACCGGTCTGTATTTGGCATCTTGTGGGGATTTCCACGTATATAGTCTTCGCATGGGAAGTTTATAGAAAGTGTTTGTTATTATGTAGTTGTTCACTTGACAAAATTCTAGTAGTCTGTCGCCTCTTTCATTCCTTACTCCTAGTCCGTATTCGCCTACATATTTGTCGCATTTCCCTTTTCCAATTTTAGCGTTAATGTCGCCGATGATAATTGTAGCATCTCTCGTTTTTGTTGAGGATAGGACTGATTGTAAATTATCATAAAACAGCTCGATCTCTTCATCAGGTTTGTCGGCTGTGGGAGCATATACTTGTATGATGTTTAATTTGACCGTATTTGTTTGAAGTTGCAGCAATATGATTCTATCTGATACCGGAGTGAAACCAACTACTGATGATACTATGCTTCTCGTCACAAGGATTGCAACTGCATTTCTGTGATGGGTTTCATTATTTCCAGAAAAGTACATAATACCGTTTGTTGTGTTGAGTTGACCAGAGTCTGGCCATCTGGTGTCGCTGATACCGAGTATATCTATATTTAGTCTTTGCATCTCATGTGCTACATTATGCTTTTCCCTGGTTCATACATGCTTCTGGCGACCTGAGAGGCCCTGTGGTGTTGCTTGGGATTTCCTCTCCTGCCGGATCTTGGTATCCGATATCCATGATCAGTAATGGTGATTTTTTGTTGTGCAGCCATGATGGTTGTACTAGAGAAATCTATGAGGATCTTTAATGTAGTGGTTTCTCCTTGCCTTCTACATTCTTATGCCGTTGACTAATGTATAGTTCTTCCGCCTTTAGGGCCGATTTCTCAACCCTAGGACAAAAGAGTGCCCTTACTCTTGTCAACTCCTCCACCCTCAGCTATTGGTTGACAAGAGGGGATTACTTATACCGGTAATCACTCGGTCGACAGAGCCTCGTTAGTTATCTAGCAGGGTGCACCACGTGCAGGTGAGGTTGTCATTTGGGCTGACATCTCCTTGTTGCAGTCACCCCTTACACCCCAATCTTCTATAATAAGTACATAATCGAAGGAAGCTCCGCAGTTCGTGTTTGTCGCGAAGACGAGCCCAGTCTTTGATTGCTGTAATCTTTCGTTGATCGGTTTGGATTCTCCCCGAGCATTCTTGATTCTAGTAAAAACTTCATGCAGGTTTGGAGGTGCCCTTCGAAAGTTTTTCTCATTACCATTATATCATCATGACAGACCAGGCATGTCTTCCTAGTGAGGGCTCGTAGAACAACTTTCATAAGACGCTCAAAAGTAGCGGGGGGCATTGCATAGTCCGAAGGGCATAACATTAAACTGATATAAACCACTTCCGGTAAAAAAGGCAGTCTTTTCCTTATCCTGTTCGTCAATGCCTACTTGCCAGTAGCCGCTCTTTAAGTCGAATGTTGAAAACCAATGAGAACTTGCTAGTGTCGTCAACGTGTCTTCAATTCTGGTAAGTGGATAGCTGCCCTTCTTGGTGACGTCATTGAGCCTTCTATAATCCACGCAGAATCTGGTAGTCCCATCCTTCTTGGTGACTAAGATAACAGGAGATTAGAGATGACCATGGACTTGATGACTCTTCAATAATTCCATCATCAAGCATTTTATCCACTAATGTGGTAACCTCTTGCCGCTTCGTCAATGGTAACCTCCAAGGATGCTGCCGTATGGGGTGAGCACTCCCAGTGTCGATTTTATGTTTTGCTATTTTTCCTTTCAAACGCTGTGCTCTGCTTTTTGATAAATTGTGTACCTTTCTTCAGTTCTTCGGAAGACAAATGATGCCACGACTTCTGGAAATGTTCTAGGACTTCCTTAGGTGATGCTAAGGGTGCTACTTCCGGCCACGTTTCGCAACTGATTACCCACTGCACCAGCTCGCAAGTGGCTATTACATCTCCTTTATTGATTTTGAAGGAATTGGATGAAATGTGTGCTATCCTTATCGGTATTTCGCCGTCGGTTTTGAGTAGTGCTTTGCCTACGAGGTGTTTGCAAGGCAAATCGTGGTGTTGGATAAGTCCGATGCAGCCTCCAAAATCCTTCTCCAATTTCCCAGAAATTATCTGCTCGATATTTCCGCTTATTCTGACCGTACATGACGCCACTACTTTAGTCGGTGTGCCATCTTCTGTTTTGGTAAGGATGAACTCTTCGGTGCCAAACTTCAGAAGGTTAAGTTTGTTGTCAAAAGAGAATCCATGTTTACCGATGAGATCCATCCCCAAAATAAATTCGTCTTCTATGTCGGCTACTAACACTGTGTGGTGTAATTTAATTCGTCCCAGTTGAAGTTCAATTTCCATTTCTCCAAGTGCTTCAGCAGTCTCACCGGTAACCGTACGTAAAACAACATTCTTCGATATGGGTAGGACTTCTACTCTATTTACTCTGTTGGACTTTACCAAAGATACCGCCGCACCAGTGTCAACAGTAATTGTAATGGCTTTTCCGTTGATCTTTCCTTTAATAGTTAGACTGTCGGTGGTTTTTCGTAGGCTTTTTATAGATACGATTCTGGGGGCTTTATCTTCTTTAGCCAACACCCGCCCCGCAATGTTGACTAATTGAAGTTTTCCTGATTTAACTTTGATGCCCTAGCGTCTCTGAATGGAGATCTAGACCGTAGTTGTACTCGACAGTCTGTTTTGAAATGCCCAGTCCTGCCAGATTTATAGCACTGATTCGAAGTATTTCGGTTTCGTGGCCTATCTTCTATAGTGGTTTCCGGAATCTTCTCGTGGCCTGAAGAGCTTCCGTTAACTTCTTCAAAATTTCGCCCATCTCAGTTAATTCACAGCTGTTTGTCGGCCTTTCTTCTTGCATGGATACAGCCCTGATTTCTGTCTTAGAGATGTTAGAGGTCGCCTCGATTTCTAGGGCTCTACCCAAAGCTTCACTGCTGTTATCAAATTTGGCTAGACGTAGAATCTTCTGAGTTTCTGGATCTCTGATACCATCCACGAAATATTGGGCAGCAAGTTCCTCTTGAAATTGTCCTGTTGTTCCCGGGTAGGCCAATTGTTTGAGACGTCTAACGTCTGCCTCAAACTCTTGCAGGTTTTCACCAGGCTTCTGATGTCGGGACTTTACTTGTGCCTGATACAGTCGTCTTCTGTGTTGGTCTGCAAATCGTATCTCCAGGACAGCTACAAGTATGTCATATTTCCCTTGTTGGCTGATGGGAATGGTCTGCAGTATAGTTCCAGGGCAGATCCGCGAAGCGCTACCACTAGTGACGTAGTCATTTCTTCGTTATTCCAACCGTTGGCAACAGCAGGGACTTCAAATTGTGTTCTGTACATTGCCCAGGATGATTGACCGCATCCATTTCTGAAGCTGGGCTGGTTCTGCTTGCCTTCTACGTTCATCCTCTTCCCGTTCCGCTTGCCTTTTATCTTCTTGATCTTGACAAGTCATGACAGCAAGAGCACACCAGTTCGTCGTACAACTCGAAACACCTAGAATATCGCTTTACAGGAACTCTTTTGTCTGGCGCACTGCATCACTGTGGAACTCACTCCCAGGACATCTATTTCCCACTAACTACAACCTACAACTATTCAAGAACCGTGTCAATCAACATCTTCGCACACACACCGAGCGCCATAGGTTATCCCTTTAGTGTGTGTGTCACTACCAAAAAAAAAAGAAGAAAGAAGAAGCAAAATATCAAACATGAAAACAAATAAAAAATCAAGAAAGTCAATGAAAAAAATGAATATAAAGAAGCCATACCACGACATTTTCTGAACCATATCATCATATGTAATATAAAATAAAATTAACAAAGGAAAGTAACAGAATACAGAACAAAAACAAGAAATTCAATTGAAACTTCAAAAATAAAATTGAAAAAGATAAATAGCATCATTCGTCTCATTTTATTATGATTTTAGGCCCACTCAAACTATGCAAATAAAATATAAAAATACATAACACAAAAAGGGCAAAGTCGATAAAGAAAAGCTAATAGAGCTCCAAAAAATCTAAAAAATTAAATTTTAACTTGTTTTTAAGTCTACTTACCCAGACAAATGGAATGGAAACAATTCATGAAATACAAGCGAAATTAAAAAAAGAAAACAAGTAAGAAAGACAATAAAACTTTTAAAAAACTGAACAGCATTTAATTTGCTTTTTAAGATGACGCAAGCTTATTTAAAATGAAACAAAATAAATTAAATAATTAAATTAATTGTTATCAAATACGAATGAAACACAAGGAACAAGCCGGTAAGTCAATAAAACTTTAAAAAGAAAACTAATACAGTAAACATCACATATAACAATATTTAAATACGGATTTTAAGCTGACACAAAGTTATCTAAAAAAAAATTATAAAAAGAACAATAATAAAGAACAAATCATAAAAAAAAACTAGATAACAAACTGCAAAAACAAATATTAAAAGCGAAACCTAAATCGACATTTAAGTCCATTAAAACAAATTGATGCGGAGTAAGTAAACTTAATAAATTACATAGATAACTAAAATTGATAAAGTAAAGTAAGAGAATACAAAACAAAAACAAGAAAGTCGTTGAATTTTTAAAAACATAGCTGAAAAGGCTAAATAGCATGATTCCTCTAATTTTATTACGTTTTTAGTTTCACTCAAACTATGCAAAATAAAATGAAATAATAAAGTACATAACACAAAAGAAGGAAATTCAATAAAGAAAAGTTAATAGAGCTACAAAAAAATCTTAAAATGTAAATATAAACGTGTCTTTTAAATTTGCTGACCCACAAACGTTGACTGAGTGAAACAAAATAAAATCAAGGAATTAATTTATGAAATACATGCGACATTAAAAAAAAAAGAAAACAAGTAAAGTATACAACTTAAAAAAACTGAACAGCATTCAATTTGCTTTTTAAACCGACGCAAACTTATATAAAATAAATTAAAATGATAAAAATTAGAGTAATAAAGTACAAAACACAAAAACAGGCAATAAAATGAAAAACAAATGAAAAATTAAATTTTAATTGGCCTCTTTAAAGTAAAATAAATAAATTTAGCATTTAAGGTGTCATAATCGTATGTAAAATAAATTAAGATGATACAAAGTAAAATATAAAGTGCAAAGCACAAAAACAGATAATAAACTGAATAAATAAATCTGAAAAGCAATTCTTTAAGTTCATTGACCTTAACTAATCCAGAGTAAATTAAATTAAATAGAGTAAAGGAATGAAATTACCAAATACAAATGAAGCACAAGGAACAAACAAGTAAGTCTATAAAACTTTAAAAAGAAAACTGAAAAAGTTAAATAGCATGATTCGTCTCATTTTATTATAATTTTTAGGCCCAGTCAAGCTATGCAAAATATAATAAAATAGTAAAAACAAAACACAAAGAAGGATAGTTAATAAAGCTTTAAATAAATCTTAATAAAACAAATTTGAACTAGTCTTTTAAGTCTGCTTACCCAAACAAACGTAACTAAGTAAAATAAAATAAAATTATGGAATTAATTCTGAAATACAAGCGAAATTAACAGAAGAAAACAAGTAAGCAAATCAATAAAACTGAAAAGAAAACTAAACAGCATTTCATTCGTTTATTAAGCTGATGCAAATTTATATAAAATAAAATGATGAAAAGTAGGATAATAAAGTATACAAAATACAAAAACAGGTAATAAACTGAAAATTGAAGTTTTAATTGGCCTCTTAAGTCCTTTAACTCACTTTAACCCAGGCTAGGTAAAATAAAATAAATAAAGGAATTAAATTATTATTAAATATAAATAAGGAACAAACAGGTAAATCTAAAAATGTCAAAAGAAAACTGAAAACGTAAACATCATATATAAGCCGACGAAGCGTATGTAAAATAAATTAAGAGGATAAAAAGTAAAATATAAAGTACGGAACAAAAAAAAAACAGACTTAACTGGAGAAACAAATCTCAAAAGCGAAAATTAACCCAAACTAATCTAGAGTAAATACAATAAAATAAAAGATTTAGATTATTATCAAATACAAACGAAGCACGGGGAAAAAGTAGATAAGGTAATAACACCTCGAAAGGAAAACTGAAAAATAACATATTGACAACAATTTGAGGTACACGAACCAGTACTGCACTATAGAGGTAATGACGTTTGGCAAAAAAAAATCATTTTTGAATTGGTACTCCCGAGTTCGATTTAAATACTTATATTTTTCCTCAGTTTATTTAAAAAGGGATTTCAACTTGAATGCACTTTTGCTTTGCCACTTTTTCCGGTCTATCCAATCGTGGTATTCAGTTTGAAATCCGACGTTTCGTCTTCAGGGGGCCATCATCAACTTTTTTTTTAAATACGGACTTTTTTTTATCGTTTCTCATTATGATATTGGCCTTATTATTATAAACGTGTATTTTTATTTTTTCATTTTATTTTTTTTTTAATTATTTATTTGCTTTGGAGTAAAAATAAACAAACCAGTTTATTTAATTATACTATTTATATTTCTAGTTGATACTATTTATATTTTTATTAAAAATAAAGGCTCTAATTTTTCACTTAACACAAAAACAAAATAAAATATTTTTAGGACATATAAAAATTTCAAAATGAACAAACTATTTAAAATTACGAAAAAGCAAAGTAAGTAATTAAAAAAAAATAGAAATGAAAATAGAAGAAAAAGCGACAAAAAACTGTTTTAAAAAAATAAAATTGATGATGACTCCTTGAAGATGAAACGTCGGATTCTAAACTGTATACCACCATTGGATAGAGCGAAGAAAGTGCCAATGCAAAAGTGCAATTAAATTTGATATCCGTTTTGAAATAAGCCCAGGAAAAAAATTAAACGATTTTTCAAAATTTCTGGATATCTCCGGATATACTCGGAATTTTAAAATATTCTCTTACGGTTTTCCGGATCCACATGCATAGACTCCAATTCGAGCCACATTATACGAGAATTATATTATAACAATATGATTTCAGCAATCTGAGAAATCGAAATAGTGTTATTCAAATAATAAGGGTCGTTCCACAATATTTTAAGAATATAGCATAAATACCATAAGGATTTCAACCAGTCATAACTCATAACCCAAAAAAAATAAAAACAAAGACGAACCTGACCAATAACAATAATCAATAGGTCTGTTCTAGCAGCGATTTCAAACGGTTTCAAACCGTCCGGAGTATATAAACGTCGCTTATATGGCTATGCGCAAACTCCGTACGGTTTGAAACCGTTTGAAATCGCTGCTAGAACAAACATCATAGTACGCGACAGTATTTCTTCGTTGACACCTGTCAGTAGCTTTGACGTTTATTTTGACATTTGGCATAAAGTAATTGCGACGAAAGTCAGTAGTGTCAGTAGTTTTGACGTTTATTTTGACATTTCATAAAGTAAGTGCGACAAAAATAGTGAGGGAAAACCTTAAAACCTTAAACGAGAGAAGTTTATCATATATGATCTTGTTTTGAAATGCGATAAATCCAAAATGGGAAGGCCAAATGGGAATATTTAGTTTCAACAGTGAGGAAAAGCCACACTGTGCAAGGCCTGTTCAGGCTTATCTGGGCGAAATATTTCCTTATAGGTGATGAAATGGCCAACAACGTCTCCCAATACTTTAAAAGGAAAGTTGATGAATTGATAGATCGAATAGGACATGAGTGTCAGCTTATTATACCAGAAAGAATTAAGAATATAAGAAAGGCTTTTTATCTTCAGTTATTAAGTAATAATTAGAAATTGAGCCTAAACTTACTAAAAAAAAGTAATGCAGAATATTCCGAAAAAATATCCTTCGTGACGTTTACCCGACTGGCTGGCTGTATCTACTATCTTATCAATACGAACACAAATATTTATAATTTAAGTTTAAATTTCGTAAGCAAAGTTGTATTTTTGCGGCAAAAATCAAGGTTTGTGTGAGGATGCCAAAACGATGTTATAAGTCGATATTGTGTCGGAAATCGTTAGAACGACCTCGCCGTGAAATTAGACCGATTTGTTAACGTCATTGAAAACTAACCAATCATAAAACCAATTAAGGGCTAGTCCATCGGCTGCGCAAAGCGTTCCAGTTTTGCGCATCTAAATGAAGATGTTTTAGGAGGAATGATAGGAATCACAACCATGTGAAAATTGCAAAACGTCTGTACAAAACGGTAGCACAAATTCCTGAAGCTAAAATATGAGGATCTAGGTAGTCGAAAAATTTATAATTTCCGTTATTATTATTATTATTTTTAGTTATTATTCTTGTTAATTTTTTTTGTAAAAATTTATCTTGATAATAGCCCGCCTACTTGGAAGTGATTTAGGGTGAGAAGTGTCGATGTAGCTTGCAGATTGGTCCAAAATTTAAATATATATTCACATATTTCCATACATTTCCATTGATTTGCACATCATTTTCACAATCTGTGTTTACTATTTCCATTGGTTGATCGAACAACCAACATAATTAATGACTTTTTTAAAATCATTATTTTATCTCCCACTGCCACTTCAATAAATGGGCTTGTTTTAGGTTTTTCCGATTTTATCTGATAAATCCTTTAAATGTAGATCTTTTTTTTGTCATCAATGTCTCTATTGTGTATCTCATTAGAGATTTCTATATCAAATGGTATGCTGGAACCGGCTGAAAGTACTACCCTTGATTCCCAGCTCAAGCTTCCGCAACAGTATTTCATGATACATACAGTCAAAAGCTTTTGACAGATCATGAAACATGTCGCAACCGCATGCAACCCCCCCTCCAAAAAAAAAAAAATGCTCTCCATTACTTTGATCACTTTGAAAATCAAACCGATTAGAAGTTAAGATAAGATATTCATGACCCTTTTTTTCATTGACTTTTCAGTAATTTTAGCATTTAAATTCGATTATCTCAAAAAGCCAAAAAAATAAGAATTTTTAATTAAGAAATTTAACATACCGAGGTACACAAAGCTATGAAGCTTTAGATGCAAGCGAAACTGTGATCAGATCTCGCTCATCCTAAAAAGTACCAAATTTCGTGCAAATCATGCTGTTATTTAGATAAATATTTCCAAATAGTTTAAAAAAGTAAAGTATTTGCAGCATTCTGATTTGATTTTATTGAAAGTTGCAAAATGCGAGGTTAGTTTATCCTCAAGTTTATTTGTTTATAGAAATATTTTGGGAGCATCACTCGAGCCAAAATCTGGAGAATTGGACGGCCGTTCGATTGGGCCGTGCACCAAAGTTTAAATCTTTTTAGTTTTTAAACATAATGTTCTCGATATCAGAAGAGTTTATAGAATTGACATTTCCTTCTTGATATTTTAAAAAGACCAAAAAGGAAAGAAACTAAAGAAGATATTTAAAATAATAATTAAATAATAAAGTTAAGGAAAATATTAAAAGTGATTCATGTATGGGAAGGATATACAGGGTGTGTTAAAAGTATGATTACAAACTTGGGAAGGTGATTACTGACATTATTTTAGGATAGAAAGTTCCCACAAACTATGGTCCTTAGTAGTTTCGTTACAAAAATACAGGGTGTGGAATTTTTATTTATTTATTTATTTTTTTAATTAAATAACTTCTACGAGTACCAAAGTTTCCATACAAAAAAGAAACAAATTTCTTACAAACACCACTGGTTAAATTTGGGAAAGTGTTATATTTTGAAAATAAGGTGTCCCTAAAAGCTTATTTTATTTCCCAAATTTCATAAAAATATATTTAAAATTGTTAAAATTTAACACCCTGTATCTTCGTAACGAAAACGATCAAGGACCATAGTTTATGGTAACTTTCTATCGTCAAGGAACCACCTCCTAAAGTTTGTAACCATACTTTTGAAACCACCCTGTATAACTTTCCCTTATTTCTTTAAATTTGGGAATGGTGAATTTGATTGTATTGAGGCCTGAAAAATGCGAGATTAGTTGATCCTCAAGTTTATTTGTTTCTAGAAATATTTTGGGAGCATCACTCGAACCAAAATCTGGTGAATTGGATGGCCGATCTATGCACGTAAAGCATGTACATCAGAGTTTAAATATTTTTAGCTTTTAGACATGATGTTTCGATGTCAGAAGAAATAGTTTTTAGAATGGATATTTCCGTGGTTTCGTTTAAAATTTAAATTTAAATGCTCCAGTGTAGCAGACGTATTAATTAATATTGTTACAATATTTTGAAGAAATCATTTTCCTTTTAAATCCTGCAATGCAAGGGTCTAAATGAAGAGGATTAATTTTTGGGTTTAGGTTTTTTGTTTTTTTTTTTTATTAATTTTTAGGCTTCTTTTCAGATATTTTAATTTTATTCATTAAACTATGAAAGCCTCAATTGAAACGGTATTTTACAGTTTTATGAATTACAAATTAAAAAAATATGTCCTAAATGAAGTAAAAGTAAAATTCAAAATAAGAAGGCTCAAACTAATAAAAAAATATTCGTAGAAGAGAAAAAATATTGATCTGCACATATTATGTTTTCCTTCCCATTTTGCTGCAAAATCGAGGCGACCTCGATATTTGTATATATGGAATGCCAAAGGGGTTGTAATTGTTGCTAGGGGGGAACATTTAAGGGTGGCGTTTAATGGCATTGAAA
Organism: Pissodes strobi; assembly: GCA_016904865.1. Taxonomy (NCBI): domain Eukaryota; kingdom Metazoa; phylum Arthropoda; class Insecta; order Coleoptera; family Curculionidae; genus Pissodes; species Pissodes strobi. Next base: position 50,395 of record MU186892.1, read on the forward strand.
ATTAGTAAATTAAGGACGTCTCGCTCTTATTACACGATATTTCAATAACAGTATTGTAGGAGGGTAATGATAAAAGTAGGACTTAGTGCTATCGATGCTTAAGAGTTATTTTAAATACCTTATTACCTGTATCCTGAGTCCAACCCTGTTGTCAGTTAACTAATAATACTGTTACTGTTACGTTTTGTGGCACATGAAAATTCTAAGTGGAGGTCAAATCTGGAAATCTTCTAGGCCGTTCTAGCGTAACACAACACTTGGGCCGATCCTTGTATTCGGGAAATTACTATTGTTTGACATTTGAATTGCATCTACCGCTATCTAATCTTTTGACTCGCCCTGTATATGTATATATCCAAAGCTCGATTGAAGCATCAATCAAAACCTCTCATCCGGAAATTTGAAATGACAAGCCGTATTTTTCGATGTCATTGTCGAATTGACCGTCGAGCTGAGTCGTTTTCGAGTTAATTCATCCTCCTTTCTACATTAGATAACAAAAATTGATAAAAGATGTGTATAATTTGCTGCCCTCCTATAAAGTCGTTTTAAATGAGATTTGCAAAATGCTCACCGCTATGTGTTAGAGAGCAATACAGTATAATGTTATGGCCCAAGAAAAAGTCAAGTGGTTTCAAACTAGGAGATCGGGCAGGCCTTTTAGCAGATATCTTATGCCTATTCTTCCGAATGCATGGAAAATAAACAAATTCAAGTTCTTACGTGCAAAACCTAATGTAGTTGAAACACCAAATAATTTGGATTGCTCAATAGCTTTTTTATCTAACTAATCTGGATAGCATTATCGCAGAAGGTTGAAATAACACTGATTTTTTCCCCTGAAAATTGCCTTTAAAATGGATGTTATTACATCTAAATTTAACCCTGTTTTAGTGAATATACTACTAAGATTTTGTATTATTTCTGTATCCTTTTGTACCCACAGAACCGAAATATGAAAGTTGAGTCGGCGCAGCAACGTAATCGGCCCTGGCGAGGAGTATGCGCATTTTCCCTCGGAGAGATCAACAGGCGGCCTGGGGTGAAACTTGTTACGGGTTAAAATTTTCAATTTCAATTCAAACTAGAATAATAAATAACAGGGCGCTGCGCTGTTTTAAAATGTGTAAAAACCTTTCTTCTGTTTTGTTTAACTTCCTAAATTTATATATTTTTTTAATTATTTTGTTTACTTTTTTTTTAATTGCTCCGGTCTACTGACCGTGATAGTTATTATCATTAATTATATTTAATGTACTATTGATATTCAAAAATATATTTTTTACGAGAATGTTGCTTCTTAGAAGGACATATTATCAAGGAACGTACTCTACCTCTACATGAATTGGTAGTCATGGAAACTTTTTTCCAGCCGACGCGACGCGACGGTATTATTTGCACTGTTGCCGTATGTCCAGAATGATCTTTACTTTGCGATATTTATCATCGCGTTACTTTAAAAAATATATATTAAAGTGATACCAAAGCTCTGCTAGTCATCGCCTTGAAGATAATAATTGGGATAATGTTTAAATAATAATTAATATTTGATCTAATTGTTTAATTATTATAGCCTTTGTTAGAAAGAGAACACATTTTCAGTTTCAAATAATTTTGCCCGCATTACTAATATTTAATGTACCGCGATTATTGATTAACAAAATATCTTTTTACGATTTTTTTTACAATAATGTTGGCTCTCAAAATGACATATTATCAAGGAACGCACTCTACCTCTACATGAATTGGTAGTCATGGAAACGTTTTTTCAGCGGACGATATTATTTGCACTGTTGCCGTATGTTCAGAATTAGCTTTACTTTGACGAGATTTTGCGATATTTATCTCAAATCCATTAGCTCTGCTAGTCATCGCATTGAAGATAATTGGGATAATATTTAAATAAGTAACATTTTATCTACATGTTTAGTATTGCTTAATTATAGCCTTTGTTAGAAAGATAAAGCATTGTTCAGTTATTATTGTTTCAATAAATTTGCCCGATTTTGTGCTTCTGGCAACACGGTTCTCGAACTAATGGTAAAATAGTTTTGTAATTTAATAACGTTTTATAATCTTCATTGTTTTTAGAAGTCCTAACACATGATTAAATCCTGAACAAATATTTTATGGATCCAAAATTCTCCGGAGTCAATAGTCTCGAAGCTCGTTAAGTTTTTCAAGGGAAAACTTTTGGACACATTATCAAGGAATAGACTCTACTTGTACATAAATTGGTAGTCATGGAAACATTCTTTTATCCGGCGCAGTGGCGGCACCGTTGCCGTATGTCCAGAATAATCTTTACCTTGAAGAAATATAAAATAAATAATTATATTATAATTTTTATATTCTTTTACCCAAATTGCTGATAAATGAATGCGTTTTTTAATAATAAAAAGATAACCAGGCTTCAGCGTGAAGAACGGGCTATATATATTACAAAAGTTTAAAAAAAAATAGCATCTCTAAATATTCAATATTTTGTTCTAGCGTTCTTTTTTCTGTCGGTATAAACTAAAAAACCAAAGAGTGGATGAATTATTATTACTAATTTGAATATTTTTGCCAGAATTAATAGCAGAAGCAACTGTCCGAATATAGAAATCAGCTTTATAATTTAATAATAATTTATAATTCATCGCTTTTAGAAGTCTTAAATGTTTTTATTTGGGTATTCCATAAGTTTTTTAAATTTTAGGTATCCTATCCTGAATAAATCTTTTATGAAATCAAAATTCTCAGGATTCATGAAGCTTTTAAAAGTAAAAGTATGGACACATTATTAAAGAATAGACTCTACTTGTAGATAAAGTGGTAGTCATGGAAACGTTGTTTCATCCGACGATATTAGGGGCACCGTTGTATGTCTAGAATGATCTTTACCTTGAAGAAATATAGGGGATTAACATTATTAATTTTGCTATAATTTTTGACATTCTTTTACAGAAAAATTGAACTAAAACTAACCCAAATTGATGAAAATTAATGCATTTTTAATAATGATAAAAAATATAACCAGGCGTCGCGTCAGCATAAACTGAACCTGCTTTATATACTTCACGCCACATGCTGACTATTATTATGAGAGTTTTTAAATAATTAATGCCCAGTTTCTCAAAGTATGGATAACTTTATTCTTCAAATATTTCCTATGACAACGATTGTTAATACAATTGTAACCATAGTAATTATAGGCTTCATAACTATATACACTAGATATCTGGTACTTCAGAAACCGGGCATAAAACCTCTAAATATTGAATATTGTTTAGAGCTTTTTTCTGTCTGCATAAACTGAAAGAAACCAAAGAGCAGATGAATTATTAACACTAATTTGAATATTTTTGCCCGATTTGATAGCAGGAGCGGCTGTCCGGATATAAATCAGCTTTGCAATTTAATAATAATTTATGATTTTTATTGCTTTTTGAAGTCTTAAGTATATATTTTAAAGACGGCCTAACACAGGATTTTGATTTTTACATGATCAAATCCTGATCAAATATTTGATGGACTCAAAATTTCCCGGAGTCAATAGCTTCGAAGCTCTAAGTTTTTCAGAGGAAAACTTTTGGACACATTATCAAGGAATAGACTCTACTTGTACATAGATTGGTTGTTATACAAACGTTCTTCCGTATGCCGATATTAGCGGCACCGTTGCCGTATGTTGAAAATAATATTTACCTTGAAGACATATATATGGGATTAACAGTATTAATTATGCTATAATTTTTACATTATTTATCAGAGCTATAGTCAGATCCGGTCTTATCGTGCGGGTCCAAAGGTCACATCTTTCATTAAATGTCATTCCTTTGACAGATTTTACATGCATAATCTGCCACGAATGAAGTTTTTACTGAAAATTGTGACCTTTGGACCCGCACGATAAGATCGCTTTTGACTATATGAAAGTTTTTAAATAATTAACACCTCTAAATATTCAGTATTATTTAGAGTCTTCTTTTCTGTTGGTATAAAGTGAAAATCCATAGAATTTATTTCATCATCATCATCATCATCATATCTGGATTTACAACCCCTGATGGGTTTTCGCCGACTCCACCACGTTTCCATCTTTCTCTGTCCAGCATAATTTCCAGTCCATCTTGTAAGTTCATGGCTCTTAGATCTTTTGCGATGTTGTCTCTCCATCTAAGCCGAGGTCGACCTATAGGACGTTTTCCTTGTGGAGCCGTTTCCCACACAAGCTTTACCATTCTTTCATCCGGGATTCTTCTTACCTGGCCCGCCCACTGTAGTCTCTTGGCCTTTACCTCATTTAGTATGTTACCACCCGCATACAGTTATTTGAGTTCTTGGTTGGTTTTTATACGGTATATTCCTGTTGTTTCTTCTCTAGTTGGACCAAATATTCTCCTCAGCACTCGTCTTTCGAATATCTTGAGTCGATCTTCGTTTGCAGCGGTTAGTGTCCAGATCTCGCAAGCATATATTACTATAGGTTTTAAGATTGTACTGTATATGTGTAGTTTGGTTTTTCTGGTAAGTTCCCTTGATTTCATTAAACCCTGGAGAGCAGAAAGGCATCTGTTTCCGGCTTGTATCCTTTTATTTATTTCCTCTGTGATGTCGTTGTTTTCACTTATGTTCGTGCCTAGATATTTAAATTGTCTTGCCCGCTCGAAATTGTAGTCTTCAATCGAGAAGTTTTGCCCTATTCTGTCTCTGTTACGAACATTCCTATTGAGGTGGCGTTTTAAAGATTAATCCTGCTGTTGCCAATTATGTCCACATCATCTGCGAAGGCCAGTAGTAGATTGGGTCCTTCCTGGTGGAATATAGCCGTTGGTGTCTCAATCTTGGCTTTCCTAAGTGTATATTCTAGGGCTATGTTGAAGAGTTGGGGTGATAGCGAGTCGCCCTGTTTAAGTCCATTGTTGATATCAAAGAAATCCAAGTAACTCTGTCCCACCCTTATCTTGCATCTTGTATCCTCTGTACACATCTTTACCACGGAAAACAGCTTTTTTGGAAAGCCCAGTTCTTGCATTGCTTCCCACAACTTTGCTCTACATACTCTGTCGAATGTCTGTTTGAAATCAATAAACATCTGGTGGAGTTCCCTGTCAAATTCCCAGCATTTCTCCATTATTTGTCTAATGGTGAAAATATGGTCTATAGTGGACCTATTTGGTCTAAACCCACACTGGTAGTCCGCGACTATCTCCTCCGTATATGGTTTAATTCTCTCCCGCAGGATACTGGAGAGGACCTTATAGCATGTATTTAGCAGAGTTATTCCACGATAGTTTGAGCATTTCTTTTTGTCTCCTTTTTTATGGATAGGGACTATCACACCTTTCTCCCATGGTTCTGGTAGCATTTCGGTGTTTCAAATGTTTTGCATGAGCTTATGTATGATCCTATGCAGTGTTTCTCCACCATATTTTATACACTCGGCAGGTATGCCGTCGCTACCAGTAGCTTCGTTGATTTTTAGTCTCTTTATGTCATTGACTGTTTCTTCGTATGTTGGGGTTGGTATCTCTATTTTAGCTGTTGATATGCTTAGGGATGTCGTATCTGTATTTATCTCTTCGTTGAGTAATTCGCAAAAGTAGTTCCTCCATGTGTTTAGGATCTCTCTTTCATTGGTTATCAATTGCCCGTTGTTTGTTGAGTGGAAGTTTTCGGTTCTGGTTTGATATCCTGTTTTATGCTTTGTTATTCCCTGAAACTATTCTTTTATTCTGGTGTTTTGTCTGTTTTCCTCCATTTCTCTTATTGTATTCATATGGTGGTCTCTCTTTTTCTTTTTTATTATACTGCGTGCTTCAGATCTTTGTTGTTTATACTCTTTAGTATATCGTCCGTTAGGTGTTGGAGCATTTTTTTCCTGGTGATATTTCGTCTTTCCGTCGCTGTTTTACAATCGTCATCTTCCTTCCACTTCCTTCTTTGTTTTCTATTTTTATCGAGCACTTGACTGGCCACCCTAGTTACTGTTTCTTGGATGTTCTTCCAGAGCTGGTTTACGTTGTATCCCCGCGGCGGATCTTTCATTTCTTCAGTAATTAGTTTCTGGTATATTTCCTGTGTTTGTTCTGTGTTTAGTTTTTCCGTATTCCAGTTTATGTTGGTCTTCTTTTTCGTGTTTGGTTGAGTGGAGTTCTTACTCTAATCTTTGTTCTAACCAGAAAGTGATCAGTGTCTGCCTGCTTCCCTCACACTTCTGACGTCTAGGCAGTTACTAATATGTCTTGCGTCTATTAAGACATGGTCTATTTGGTTTTTGTTATTTTGTCATTTGATATACTGATATACAGGTCTCCTTGTGTAGGTTTTTGTGTTCAAACAAGGTAGACTTGATGAGGAGGTTGTAGCTAGCGGCGAGATCTATAAGTCTAGTTTCATTGTTGTTAGTGGTTTGATGCAGGCTGTGTTTATCTATGGTTGTTTGGTACGCTTCTTCTTTGCCAATTTTCACATTGATATATCCCAGTAACGTGTTTTGGTATATTGGATATAAGATTTTCCAACTCGTTATAAAAGTTGTCTTTCATTATTTCGTCATTTTCCTCCGTCGGGGCATGGACAGAACATACGGAATAGTTGTACTACTGTAATGTCCTTTTAATCTTATGTAGCAGAGCCGCTCGTTAACTTGTTTAAACTCTATGACTGTTTGAGTCAGGGAGTCTCTAACAATAAAACCTGTTCCGAACTGGTGTCGTACTTGGTCATTTCCGCTATAGAATACGCAATTATCCTTTGCGTTCCATTTCCTGTCCACCTAATTTTTTGGACTGCTGTTATGTCCATATTTCTGCTTTCTAGCTCTTAGACGGTACGGAAAGATGCTCCAGGTCTATAGAGGCTGAGTAGGTTCCATGTTCCAAAATTTATTGTCCTTTTTCGTTTCGTTTTTCGTCTTATTAAAACCGTCCGAGTGCGAGGCGTATGTGTCGTGTCCGTACAGTAGGCAAGAATTTATTTAATTATTATTAATTTGAATAAATGGACACACATGGAAATAGTCTAGGAATATTGAAAATTTCAGGTGACTTTGAAACTTCTAGAATTTTCTTAAAAACGAACGGATGTTCACGAGCCATGAAGCTTCCGAAAGGTTGCTGTATTGTCTTTGAAAGATGGCTGTTCAAAGTAACTTAAAGTTAGTAGGTGATATTATACGGGGTCCTTCAAAGAACGTTTGAAATGTTTTTAAAAATTTGAATGGGTGCGTTTTACGTAGAATTACGAAACTTAATTTTCAATTCCATTTTTAGCTATAAGAAGTCTTCTTTTCAATTTTGTAAAACTTTATGTTTTTTTTAGGTTACCCGTAACACATCAGCATCAGTGGTCATTCAATTGTGATAAAATGAAGTAAAGCCGATAAGGGTTCTCGAAAACAAAACAAATTATACAGGATGACTCAAAAATGTGTTGATTCCGATATTTCAATTTTCTTTTTTTTGTGTGATTTATGCCACTGTATGTTTACATCTCCATTTCAGTATGTGAATTTTTCAAAAGCGCTAAATTTGCTACATTATGTACAGGGTTATGTAATAGATGCAAGTGGAAAATAGGAGAGATGGTTTGTTTTAGCTTTTACTAAAAAACAATACTTACTTACACAAAACTAAAAAACACCATTAAAACATTAAATGATACTCAATAGGCTATGTGCTCGCCACGATTATTAATGACGACTTTCTTCTCTTAGAACTCTGCTTTGGAGCATGTCCCATGCATGTTCTATCGGTTTTAAATCCGGGGACTGGGCGGGCCATGGCAATACCACAATAGCATTATCTTCTAAAAATGTTCTTACCGTTCTTGCGATGTTCGGCTTCGCATTATTGTGCTCAAAGTTGTCCCCAAGGGTAGCTGCATATTTAATGACAACTGGTTGGAGTTTTTCTTCTACATAGCGATTGGCATTAAAAATTGTCCAGCCGAATTAGGTCGATTCTTCCTCCTATACTGATCCCACCCTAAACCATAACAGTTCCGCCTCTGTATGAATTAACTTCCTGGACATTATTAATCGTGTTTCATTACCTGGAGCTCTCCATATTCGTAAACCAACTCTTCGCCGCTGTATGTACAGGAAGCTTGATGGGTACTACGACAAGCAGACTTAGATCATTTTATACAAAGTATACAAAGACGACCTATTGCGTATCTTTTAATGGCATAGCGGAGTTTAAAAAACGCTCCCTCTTATTTTTCATTTGCATCTTTTACTTTGCCCTGTACACAATATAGACATTTAAAGGTTTCTTAAAGATTTGCATAAAAAAATAGAGAAGTAAACATATGGTTCCATAAATCATAAAAATAGGATGAAATATCGGAAACAACAAATCTTTGAGTCACCCTGTACAATTTGTTTTGTTTTTGAATACACTTATTGGCTTATTTGATTTTATCACAATTGAACGACCACTGATGCTGATGAGTTACGTGTAACATTAAAAATATACAGTTTTACAAAATTGTTTCTGTC
>MU186892.1:66388-82712 GCA_016904865.1 Pissodes strobi
AAACCCAAAGCGGAATCTTCTACGATAGACGAAGTGATGACTGATCTCTCGTTCCTCATAGACAGCGACCAAATCAAAAAGGAAACGGACGACGCGGCTTCGGAGCTGGGCAAGGGCGATGCGATGAAACCGAAGAAATTGACCGTCTTGGAGGTTTTGAAGAAACGCTTTACCAAAAAGGAGAATATCGAGTATACTCCGCTTAGTAAGTTGGACGCGGCTGAAGCCAAGGTGATCGATAGGTTAGATCTGAATGTGAGAAAGTTAAAGACTGATTTGCCCAGGGTCAAGCGGAGACATAGCATCGAGAAGTTCCCCACTGGCTCGGTGGATTCCGGTGGCGATGGTTTGATGCCCCAATTGTCTGTTTTCAATCAGTTGCCAAGGTAAGCATTGTTGTTCAAAAGTTGCTGATATGAAAATTACCATATTTCAATCATTTTTGTTTCAGAAGCCTAAGTCCGAAAATTCTGAAAAAAGGCATGAAGTTCGGCGGTAAACGGGCCAGCCCCTATTCGACCCGTTCCGATTCGCCTGCCCGTATGCTCCGCAACGGCAAACACCGAAGGCTGAAGGACATAACCCTGTTGGACGGGCTGGAAAATCCGAAAAGGCGAAAACGAGTCCATTCCGATTTGAGTGGAAGCGAGACGACTTCCAAGCTCTCCGGGTACGAATCGGACAGCAGTTTTTCGGATTTGGCTTCTCTACACGGCAGCGAGAAGGATAGCGAGTTGTCAAAGCTGGTAAGAATTATCTTCTTCAAATTATTACATAATCGGGCCACTTTGATTATATTCTTGTCTAATATGGATGTATTTTTTATAGAGTACCAAGGACATCGATAGCTTGCTAATGGACGAGTCATCAAATCTAGAACCGAAAACCACTTCGGCGTCTGACTTGATCAAAGATAACTCCTCTTCGGGTGTAAACAAGCCGCTCATTGATACTAATTCGAATGTGTGTGGCGACACTACCGGTTCCATAGAAATAAGCCTGGAGGCCAAAATCGATAAACCGGAAATTGTTCGGGGAATTTCTCCTATCGAGGATACTCCAAGCTCTAAAGTGCCCGAGAAAGGTCTTCTTTTGGACATAATGAAGCAAACGTTTAACGACATGAACAACGAGAAGTCGCCTCCTAAGTGTGAAGTGTCCAAGTTTTATGGGAGACCTTGTTCGTCTGGGGAAGAGGGACATGAAGTACACAAGGGAATTGTAAGTTTTTCAATATATCTCAATATACAATGTGTAATTTCAAAGTCAATTTTTTCAGTATCTTTTCTTTTCAATGCTTGGCGAGATACTCAAATATCGCCTCTGCTTTCAAATTTAAAACATGCTTTATTGTCCAAAGAATTAAAGAATCTCATTGATAAAGCAAACAAGCCGCAGAACATTCAAGCTATAAATTAATCTATAAAAAAAAATACAGTCAAAAAAATATAATAGTCAATATATTGTCATATATACAAAAGAGTTTTTAATTTGTGCGGATGTAGGTATTGGCAAAGGAACATGAGTGTGTTGTCTTGTGTTGTGGGAGGTATCATTTGTATGCCGTGTGAACTTCTTGTATACAAGGCAAACGCTTTCCAGTAAAAATAGAGAGGCCAAAGTCAAGATCCTGCGCTCCACAAAGAATGACCTACATGATTCCCTCATTCCGAACCCATACATGAATCTTAAACCACTCTTCTGAAGGAACAGCTACCCTAAAATGCAATCCCATATCTATCTGTGGTATCATTTTACTCAGTATATGTTCTAGTGTATTTTGGTGTATAGATCAGTATCTATAGTTGATCGTGGTGTCAGTTAATTATATAAATCCTATGCAGTTTCAGTGGGATCAACTGCGGGAATTCGTCTATTGTGTACTCTTTTTTGTTGGAATTTACTTCTTTTCGCAGGCGGTTGACCCAATAATTGGTATTGTACTAGATCTTGTACATTTACATGTACAGTGCTACCTATAAATTAAGCGACGAAAATGCAAAGGGCATTTAAATGCTGCAGAAACAAGGAGTTTCAAACTTCTGCTGCATCGTATGTTCGAGTATATTTCACCCCAGTTGTTTGGAGCGCTCTAATGAAGTAGTCAAGTTGGGTGGATATAAAATTTTTTGCTCTGTACATTGCCAACTGGAGAATAAAAAAAGTGAGGATTGTATCAAGACCATGAAACAACACGTAGCTGAATTGGAGGACGAGTTATGTGCAAAGGATAGACATATCCAACGTCTGCAGCGGAATAGTGCAGTGTTTGATGATGTTGTCCTAGAAGCAGAAAAAAAGCTTATATCTCAATTAGAACAGCAGAAAACGGAGATGGAGGCTCTGCGAATGGAATTACAAAAGCTAAAAGAGATCGAAACTGATTTAAAACTAAACGTGGACAACTACAGAAACATGGAAAATGAAATAGAGCTAAATAAAAACATGATAGTTGTTAAGATATACTTCGAATTTGTTAAGATAATATTTTATTTATTTACTATAATTCAAATAAAAAGCCAATTTGTTACTATAAACTATAAATGCACTTTCCTTTTTAATTATTACTTTAATTTACTAAAAATATAAACTGAAAGATAGCTCAGGGTGTATAGGTTCGGAGCATGCTGATTAAAATTTATTTCCGAGTGTAGTTGTTGTGAAAAGGTACAAAATAAAAGATTAGAAATTTGAAAAAACAATTAATCTATTTCGATTTCCTTCCAACAAAAATAAGGATTGATATTTAAGATTTTATTGAATTTTCTTGGTGATATCTGCACTTAATCACCTTGTGGTTCCTCCGGACTTCCTGGAGAGTGTTACTGAAACTTGCTGCAGTGCCTAGGATCTGTCCTGTGACGTCACTGGAAGCTGTCCTGGTAAGGCAAGTGCGTGTGGACTCAGTAGCATGAAAAAAAAAACAGTACAAGAATCACCTTGTGGTTCCTTCGGACTTCCTGGAGAGTGTTGGGTTGCGAAACTAAATCCGAAATTTAATAATTCCCCGCTTTTGCAGGATCAAGTCTTTTTTTTCTCTTATCAAAGAGCCTTAAGCTCCAAAAAACAAATATTTCACCTGCCCTACAGGAAAGAACATACCCACGCCAAAAGACAACGTGGTCTATAAAACGATATTAGGCAGATACCAGAGATTTACAAGCTTAGCAGCGTTATTCTGTCTACAAACTTTTCGATATAGAAAACTTGAAATAAAAATCAGATAACGCAAAAAAAAATAAAGAAAATGTCAAGCCTACCTTCCCAACCTCTCACACTGGTCGTCGGTACAAGATAGATCTAAAATTCCTGTCCTACCTTTTCATTAGAATCACTTCTCAAAAAAAAAATGCACAGACGCGCAGTATTCCCAAATGTTTCACCTTTTTCCACCGTACGAAGCGACCGATCTTTAAGCATAAAATATGAACTGCATATTTGAAATTATTTAATAATTTTAAATAATATATTCTACTGCTGTATTTATGTAGATTCAACCCATAATATTAATTTTCATTTTTATTAACTAGATAATTATCGACTGATATATTTAAAAGAGAAAAATTAGTTTTAAATGAACTTGATGGGCAACATAAGAATTCAGTATTTATTAATATTTTCGTACTATTTAATGCGGAATTTTCCACACTGTTGCTACCAGGTCGGTTCAGACAGTAATTCAAAATAGGTTGAAGATGAAACGTTATTATTTCAAACCAAAAACAAATACAAGCGAACTCGGAACAACCTGATGTTACGGAATTGTTAAAATTACCGTAACATAGTAAGCATCGATGTCTTAGAAAACGTGAACAAAGAGCATCTTGAGGAGCTCCATAAGTTAAAACAACAAATAGCAGATAATAGGAGAAGCATACCACCAAGGCCTGTACCTGTTCCACTGTCTACTACCTCAAATTCTGCTTTATCTGGAAAAAACTCGCTTCCACAAAAAAGGAACCAAATACTTATTGCCGGCTCTACTGTTACAGGATACCTTTCTCTGATGAAATCACTTACAGGAGGAAAATTTGATATTAACAGCCAAAAAATGCAAATCGCATCGATAGCAACACTGCGGGACTTAAGTTTGCCCTACTGCACGCGTTTTACCAGGAGAGATTTTGTGTTCCTATTTGCCGACCCTCAGGACTCTTATAATGGTAAAAAATTGTGCGAGACTGACCTAAAAAATAAGCTCATTAAATTCCGGCATACAAACTTAGTTTTAATCGGTCCATACCTTACTCCTAATCGGCCAGTTTTAAATATAATGGTCGCTGCACAAAATTTTTTACTTGGGAATCGCTTCAGGGAAATATCAAGTGCAACGTTCCTGCCTCTAACTCCTCGAGAACCGATCCATAAAAAACATTTAGCAGAATATTTAGTAGCTTGTTTCATCCAAATCTTACGAAGGCTTTCGATTGTGTCGATCATGGAATACTGCTACAAAAGCTTGAGTATTATGGCTTCCGAAGTGCTTCATTGCAATGGTTTTCATCCTACTTATCGGGGAGGGAACAATCGGTGGTGTTCCAGGGTAATACATCCAGGGTACATCCAATATCTTCTGGTGTGCCACAGGGCTCTGTATTGGGGCCTCTATTATTCCTGATTTATGTCAATGACCTTCGTAATATCGGCACATCGGGAAAATTTACCATGTTCGCCGATGACACCACAATTTTGTGGCACAATAAGTCAGCAGATGATCTTCATAGAGCAATATGCTCTGATATGGAAATTCTTGAAGACTGGTGTAGGAGCAACGGTTTAAAGCTGAATGTGGGAAAGACCAACATCGTGTCTTTTAAATGTACCCTCCCAGATTGCACCCTGAGCTCAGAGCCTCTTGAAGTTCAGGGGATGCATAGGTTCTTGGGGTTGTATATTGATGGAGACCTCAAATTTTCCTCTCATATATTGGAAACCTCTAAGCGAGTCGCACGTGGCTGTTGCGCAGTGAGAATCGTGGCTTATGAGTTGGGTGAAGGAGTGGCCAGAGGGGTTTATTTTGCTTTGGTCGAGACTCACCTTCGTTATGGAATCTGTGTTTGGGGTTCATGCAGCACTTATCTTCTTCAATATCGTCTTTCAAAAGAGAGCACTTAGATATTTGTATGGAATCAATGCGTTTCAATCTTGCAGACCATTTTTTAAATCTCGAAGGATTTTAACTATGTGCTCTCTGTTCATTCTGGAGACACGTTGTTTGATCCAGTCGAAGTATAGCCATTCTATTGCTTTGGGAGGTGCAGTAAACTCTACCAGATCATCCCATTTTGTACCATTACCTATACCTCATTCAGCACTAACAAAAAATTCACTATTTTATGCAAGTAAAAAAATGTTTAATCACCTTCCTCTAAAACTAAGGAAAATTGAAAGTAAAATCAAATTTAAAAGAGAGGTGAAAAGGTTGTTGTTGGGTAGGGCATATTACAACATGTCTGAATTTTAGATTGATAGCTTTGAGCTGTGATATTTCAATTCAATTTTTTCCATAGGTTTTTAATCATGTGCTGGTTAATTGTCTGCTTGTCATTTTATATAACGAGTAATCTTAGGTTGGATGTTTTGTCTTCTGATTTTAGTGCCTTTGTATTTCTTTTTTCTTTTTTTTTGCTTTGTTAATAGGTAAAATTATTTACTTTGGATAATAAAGCTTGTTTTGGTTTGGTTGATTTGATTTAAGATGGGACTTTATGAGGGAGAAATAAGCCATTCTCAAGGAGGTGGGGTCCAGGTGTTTTGAGGACATACTACCCAGATGACATCTTTTTCGATAACGCAAAATTATGACGCTGAAACTTCAATTTATCATCAATTGGCAGCCCTAAAACCTTAGTATCAGAATGATAGTTCACTGGTTCATTATTTAAAACTGTATTACTTAAAAAGTTTATTGGAGTAACATCACTCCTTTACCTGAAACAAATCAGTATTAATCATATCTCCCAACATATTGGCAGCATGAGCATGCCACAGGATTTGTGTATCATCAGCTAATAATCTTCAAAGTAGCAAGGTCATTAATGTAAATCAGAAATAGAACTGGTCCAGATACTGACCCCTGTGGCACACCACTCACAATTCTGATATCTTAAAATACTGCTTGAGAGTGATCAGAAAAATAATACCCAAACCACCTGAGGGAATTCCCTCTAGAACCCCTTTGTAAAATGAATTATTATTAGTATTATTATTCTGGTCTGACAGTAGGCGGTAGAACCGATGAACTGTCGCAATGTCTTAAGCATCCAAGTCACCAAACATTGTCAAACTACAATTTAAGGCGCAGAAGACTGGGAAACTTTTTAACCGAAGTTTAGCAACACATTTCTGATTATTTGGCTTAGATACGATTGTTTTTTTTTTTTGAGGTGGTAAATAGTTATCCCAAAGAAACTTCACTGAAGTGACTTTCTTTCGAATTCAGTGGGATAACTAGATACCATAAATCAAAATGCAGTAGATATTCAATTAGAATTATTTATTGATGCGGAGAGACTTTGATAACAAGCATACGATAAGAAAATAAAATCAGGTCCTCTAGATCACAATAACATAAACATCACTTTCTTCAAGAAAAAGTACATTTTTGCGTAAAAAAGTTCTCTAACGATCGGTGGAACGAAGTGAAGCAGTCTTTACACAAACCAACATTACATGCTTCACAAATAACGTTGCTTCTTTTTTACTTTGTCATGGTACTGCATCTAGAACATCTACGATATGTTTTTATCTTCTTTGGCATGTGATCTCCAACATTTGAAAGCCTGACCGTATTTTCCACAGTTCTTCGACCATAAGGATTATTTCTTTTTCTGGCTGCTCCTTTGCTAGGACAATTGCTTATTAGCTCGTTCATCAATAAGGATCGGAATTTCCGATGACTGATTGGTTTTTTCTTCTGACTCTGCATTTTGAGTTTATACAGAATGTGAGAATTTACCACGCAAGCTTCTAACAAGTAGAGAAAAATTTTAATCCACCATCTTCTTGACTTGTGGTTCATAATGTAGAATGACATATATTGGTCGAAAAAATCGACGCCTCCCATATGTGGATTGTAGGACGATATCATTTTTGGGCAATTCACAGGCAGTTTTTCTCCTTTTTGATTTTTTCGAATGACCGATGTGGTCTCAGCGGGGTTGTGTATTGTGAAGGCGACAGACACACATTTGGTACCCCGATCCTTCCATTTAACCACACCTATGTTATTTTGAAGCTCTTTATTGTTTTAAAAATTATTTGGATAATGTTTTCTACCTATACGCAGTGTTCCACAAGCAAACAACTTATTTTCAAGAAGATTATCGAGCAGTGTTATGCTGGAAAAATCGTTATCGAAATAATAATTTTTCCAGTATATGGCTCTGAAAGTCTCGTTACAACTGTTTCACCAAGTGATAAAGCAACTGTGCCATGTATTTTTTTCAGTATACACATCAAAATCCAGTAGATAGCCGATTGAAGAATAACATAATGCCCAAACCTTGAAACTCCTCTTAGTTGGCTTAATTGGCATATATTGCTCCATACTAGATCTTCCCTTGTATCCAATCATCGACTCGTCTATAGCGAGATTGCGGTTAGGGTTATACATCTCACCAAATCTCTATTTCAGATGGTCTATCAAGGGACGCAATTTAAATAACTTGTCAAATTGATCAGATCCT
Organism: Pissodes strobi; assembly: GCA_016904865.1. Taxonomy (NCBI): domain Eukaryota; kingdom Metazoa; phylum Arthropoda; class Insecta; order Coleoptera; family Curculionidae; genus Pissodes; species Pissodes strobi. The sequence continues at coordinate 74,077 of MU186892.1, forward strand.
CTGCCTGGCATCTTTTGAGATGTCGCATTATTGTAATCTACTAAAAAGCATAAGCTACTAAACAAATATCACCCTGTCGCAAGTTTGAACTTGAACTTGGAGATTGTTATATAAACATTAAAGGCAAACTATAAACAACGCGAGCAATCAACGGGAGCGACTTTGAACCTTATGCATGCAATGATCATCACTTTGTTTTATATAAGTAAGCTACCGAACCCTCAGTTCAGCAAACTTAGTCTCACCTCCAGCTCCCAAGGTTAGTCACTTGACGACTGCCTCCTGGGTTATATCCGCGCTTAGTCATGCGACTGCTTTAGGTTCTATTCCTTTCCTACCCAACCTGGTACCGGTTAGTCACTTGACGACTGCTAGGGCCAGGGGTTGCACAACCTCCATAGTAAAATCTTGACAAGAAGTTTGTCAGAGTGTTGAGAAAGACAAGTGTCTAAATAGTCAGTTGAAAAGTTTAGTGAAATCTCTTAGTGCTCTTAAATAAAACTCAACCCTTAAGAAAAACTATAAATTATAAGACAGTAAACAAAGACCTATAAACAGTACCTCAAATCGAGAAAACATGCGCACCGTAGTAATCGGGTATAATAGAATCTCATTTTTTCTGACCAATAATTGTTGTTAAAGTTTTATCGTTAATACATTGTTATTGTTATAAACTAAACGTGCTTACTTTATCATCTCTTCTTACCCCACGTAACGCGATCCCGGTCTACCTCAGTTACCCCCCGGCACGCTAGACAAGGCGTGTCCTCACGAGTAGAACATCCACTGGTAGATTAAAGGAAGCATTGAGACCCCGTCATTGTACTAATCGCGACGAGGCTCTTCTCTGAGAAGTTATTCTTTAAATAAACGCGCTACCCCATAAATTACTCGTGACATTATGAATAGAAATCTCTTGACAGTCATGATTCTCGCAATGCGCTCGACATAGAGTTTTCGTCTTCTGACCAGTATAGCTTAGTACTTGGTAGAGGATGAATACACATGAAGACTAATACTCTAATAAACGCTTTGAGCTCCTCAGGGGAAACTTCTGTAAAATCGTCTTTTTTCTGTAGTTGCCGAACATAAAGATTTGTTTCATCAAGTATTTTGAGCAAAAAGTTGTCTGGCAGAAACTGGAGAAGAATTGAATATGGACTTGTCTCATCTATCTCAGTGTTTGGTCCACAATATTCCATAAATCTCGCTTCATCGTAAGCATCGGGATTTTTTGTGTTTTTCGTCCACATAAAGGTTTTATCTTGAGCCTTGTTCAATTCGATGGCAGTCTCTCCAATGGCATTTTTATCTTCTGGCTCACTTTCGTCGTGAAAGTCGTCATTGAAGGTCTTCAGTTCAGTGAAAACAAGTTTTCTCCGCTTAGATATTTGCTCAACCTCGTAATCAGGGTCAGCAATAGAGTCGGCAGAATCCTCAACGTACTCCAGAATTTCAGCGGCTGGAAGAATATTATTTTTTTGACGTAAACTGCGCACACTATGGAAACTTGTTGGAGAATCTGATTGAGAGGTGTTTTCAGGAATGGGCGATGAAGCTGAAGAAGTTCCAGCAGAAGGAATTGTAGTCGAGGATAGACTTTGCGTTGTCAAAACCTTGGGCTCAGTCCTTCTGCTTACGAGCTCTAGCAAATCGTCGTCAGCATCCCTCACAATCTGAATCAAGAGACATTTCATTTGTAATCGCCGTATCTTCGTCATCTTCATCCATCAGCTTTGCAAGTTGACAATCAGTAAGAAATTTGGGTTTCGACATACCTACTTATAGGAACAGCACGAACTGATAAAAAAAAAGAACCCAATGGGAACCTCACCCAAAATATTATGTCAGAAATTTTCTGCGAAAAATATATTGCTGTGGATATCAAATTTATAGTGACACGCTTATATTGATTTGGCCTCATCTAGATTTTTCCCAGTGCAATTTTGACAAAAGTTGATGGTCAGTATCTCAAAAACAGCTGAAGATACCTATCTTGAGCTGTTTTTTCCTATACATACTTCTTGAAAAATGTTCAGAAACGAGAGAAGCAAAAAAAATAAATAAAAATATACAGGTTCTTTCACTTGAAAAATTAGTTGGTACTGGTACCGCTTTTTGCAATACCCTGTATAAAATCCTTGTCCGAGCGCTTTTGCGCAAAGTTATTCTCTAAATGTAAAATGAATTTATTCCATACCATGTGACGTCACTGTACATATATGACTTTTTCAGCCTAGCCGAAAAAAAAATAAGAAGGATTGCGATGATTTTTGGAAAATATAGGTGTTGCTAATGGCATATACAGAAAATCAGTTTTTAGATGCAAAATTTTTCACAAACATTTAGATTTATGAAAAAAAACAGTTCAACTAACCCAAACCTAACCTAAAAAAACAATCCGATTCTCATTGAGTTTTAGCCATATTTACCTTGGCTTGAAAAGATATTTTCATGATTTGTCAATCAATATAAACTTGCCTTTGAGATACCTACATGATATTTTATCGAGAACACATAGATAACACTGAAAGAAACCGAAAACACAGTTTCAATGCTGACTCGCATGTTTCCCTCAGTGCTGTCATTACAGAAATATCCTTTAATAATTGCTCAATTCTGATTGAAGGCAATTCAAGTTGCTCAGAAATTATCTTGTTTTTTCCATCAAGAGAAGGGCCTCTTTATTAAGATTCAAGTTTTCCACCCTCTGGGCAGCTATAGTTGATTCATCGTCAAAACCCTATGTTCTACGCCTTAGTCGAGCTATATGTTTATCTTTATTTTCTATTAACATAGAAAGAAAAAAGAAAAGAAACCCTTTCATTCATTCATTCACACACAGTTAAAAAATATAAAAAGAAAAAAACATTATTAAAAGCACACTTATTAACTACATAACTAAATAACTAAATGAGAGTTTCATCAGGATTTGCTGACATACTCTTTTACTGAATAAAAGGCTTTTGATTGCAGATATATTTTTAGATCTTTTCTAATTTCTTTATCTGATTTCTGCCTGAAGTTTATTGGTAGTTTATTCCAGACATCCAAAATCCCATGAACCACATTTCTTTTTACAAAAGTAAAATTGGGCTTATCAGTTTTAAGGTTGTTCTTGTATCTGGTATTATGTGAATGTTGTCCCCCTTAAATTTTCAAATAAAACTATTATCAAGAATAAAAGAAATGCATTCATATATATAGATAGAGTAGAAGGTTAAAATTTTATAATGAACAAAAAATGGCCGGCAGGATTCCTGATATGGTCGAGCAAGAATAGTTCTCAAGCATCTTTTTTGTGAAATCAGAATTCTATCTAAGTCCCTTGAATTACCCCAGAGTATTATTCCATACCTGATACGGGACTGTATGTAGGCATGATATGATGAAAAGGCAGCGGCCGTACCTACCTCCTGTGTTATTAACCTCGACGCAAAGCACTATCCGGACATATTTGCTGCCACCAACCCAACAGGTTCACCCCAGTCCAAACGTTGGTCTATAATCACTCCAAGAAAAGTTGCTGATTGTTGTATTCTTACCTCTGTTCTTCCAATTTGTACTAAAGATTCTTCAGCTGGCCTCTGATTCAAGTTTATAATTTGTGTTTTTTGACATTTAATAAGAGGATATTCATTTCGAACCAGTCTTGTAACAGATTTACAGCTTGGGAAACCCGATTCACACACTCCTGTTCAGTGTTTTGACTACATATGAGACTTGTATCATCAGCAAATATAACCACCTGACCCCTGTGGCACTCCTCTTTTTATTTCTTTGTAGCTGGACCTCCACTGCCTACCATCACCTGTGTTATCAACAACACACTGCCTACGATTTGACATATAGGAACCCCTCTGACTCCATAAGCCTCTAGTTTTTTTTCCAGTATAGAATGGTCCACACTATCGAAGGCCTTGGATAGATCCAAAAAAATTGCCATCGATAATATTTGCTCCTTTTCAAGAAAGGTTTCAAGCCGGTTGTAAATTATTTTTTCAAATATTTTATTTATATTAGGGAGCAAAGATATTGGTCGATAATTCTTGAGGTCAGAGGGGTCATCCTTTTTGAAGACTGGCTTAACCTTTAGGAGCTCTGGATAAATGCCTTGCTGAATTGTCAGGTTTATGACGTGCGCCAGCGGAACAGCCAATACACCAGAAATCCGCTTCAAAAATGAGATAGGAATATCATCATGACCTGTAGATTTCTTGTTCTTTAGATGTTTGATTATACCCTCTACTTCCTCTGGACCCGTAGGCGAAAGGAAAATACTATTAGGGAATCTTTGTATTTTGCTTATATCAACCTCTTTGCCAAGGTTTATGTCCGGGCAAATCTTTGGGAAAAAATCGTTCACAGTGTCAAGGAAATTACATTGATTATCATCACCAATTACACTCGACTTCAGCATTGCTAAAATCAAGAAAATTGTGAAAAAAAATGATCAATACATGATTTTTTATTTTGATTTGGTTTTGTTGTAGTAAAATTATATGAATGTAAAAGATCCATGAACCTTTGCTTTTCTGACTCACTCTCATTTAGATTTCTTTCTGTTGACAAATTTATATTAAAATCACCGGTTATAATAATCTTAAAACCTTTAAAAACTGAACATACATTTTTACATAGTTTCTCAAAAACATCAAAATCACCAAGACATGATCTATAAACACATACAATTAATAGTTTTTGACATTTATCGAGAACACCACATACTTCAAAATTTCCCTCAATACTGTAGTTCTGTATGTCGAGCATCTCATTATAACTATCTTCTTTTCCCGTTTTGTACAAAAATGCAGACACCTCCATGCTGGCTGTGCATTCTTGCATAACAAGTAAGCATTTGGTACCCTTCGATGTTAATGAAGTTTTCCTCTCCTGGCTTGAGCCAGTGTTCATTTAGACACAAGATCTCATAGGTTTTGTTCGCTTGAGCTAAGAGTAACCTCCAGGTCCAGCGTCTTGTTTCTGATGCATAAAGATATGAATTTGGGGGCTTACCTTTTCTGATATTAATTCATCCTTTGTGGATCTCGTCTTAGGTGTAGAAAATGGTTAACCACTACACCTTTACCCCATATCTGTGGATTCATAATCTTTTTCTTATCATCAAGCTCCACCTCAACTTTAAAGGAGCTAAAAAATCTTTGTTTTATGGTTTTCATTTTCTCACACTTACATGCAATCTTGGTCTTCTCTCTTATATATTCTACAAGTTGTGTAGTCTCTACATCCACTCCCAGTCCGGATATAAAGACACATCCCTTCTTTTTGGCTACACTTAAGCTAAAAGTAGAATTTTCTCCAAGCACTGGTTCCGGTCTCACCTGCTTCAACCTCCTTTGCCTTTTGTTTGTCACAAGTTCCCATTTGTCACCATCTTCCACCTGAGTCTTTGTATCATTGCTTTGTTTATTATTATGAAGTTTTTTAAGTTGAATAGCCTCGGTTGTCTTGTTTACTTCACTTGGAACCTGCTTTGCTGTTGTTGGTATAACTTTATTGCTTCCATTAGGTTTTTCTGGTGTGGGATTGCTCGGAATGTCCTTATTTGAAAGTTCAATTTCCTATACATGAACTTCATGCTCCAACGTTTTTGTAGGTTGGTGAGCCCTCTTATCATCAGATAAAGGGCTAGGATCCTCTTTGTTTACTGCTCTGATGTTAGAAGTTATGTTGTCCTGTTTGTTTATTTTTCTCTCAAGTGATTTAACTTTTTCTCTTAAAAGAGAGTTATTTTCACATAGAATTTAATTTTTGCTCATTAATTCGCATATGAGCTCATTTAGGAGCGTTATTTGTACATGAAACCCATTATCATCATTTGTTGTTGTTTATGTTGAGGTTAGGTTATGTTCAAGACATTCAACTCGCGTTTCATCAATGGAACGGACGTCATCTTGTACATAAGTTAAACATTCGTTCGTTGTTTCAGAAAAGAGACAGTTCTGTTTCGACCCAAGAAGTGGCAGACGCTGCTACTTCAACTGGAGATCTACCGCAAGAACCAATTATTGAAGAGCTGATATCTGAAGAGGACGAACTCAGACAGCTTTTGGAACAAACCGGTTCAGATCAAATTAAAGGGGAGAGTAGCCAAAAAAAGATTGGTAAGTAAATTTATTACTATTTTCAATTCCTTTTAATCGAATGTCACGTGTTTGCAGCTAATCTGGAAGACTTTCCATCAGAAGACAAGGAAGCCGAAGACGAGGCTTCATTTGAAAATATTGTCCAGGGCTGTATAGACAGTATTGGCAATATGTCGCCGGATGTGCATAACTTACCTCAACAAATTATCGCAAAGGCACTTGTGGATGAAGCTCCTGTTTTGGAAAAACAAGTTATTATACAGGGTAAGAATATCGTCATTAATTTGAATAAATTGTTATATCTATGCTGGCTAAATTTTGTTATTTAATGGTGTAATTCCATTATTTGTAATTACTGAAAACTATCGGTACATGCTGTGTGAAACTGAATACCTGCATAAAAGGATAACTGGCCTCTAAGAACTTTCAATCATTGTTCTCAGCTGAAATTTATTTCAGAACCGCAAAGTTGATTCCGCGGTGGTAAACTGGGCAGCAAAATATCCTACCTGAATTTTAAAAAAGGTTCTTTAATCCTATAAGTACTTTGGGTGAATCAAGTGAACGAAAAATGACCGGCGCAGGTAAACTGGACGTCATAAAAATGTACCTGGTTTCTGAAAAGGGTCATTTATGATTCATCCGAATTATAATATTATCTCTTGTAGATTTTTTCGGAGAAATATCAGTTTGTACTTATCCTCAGTGTAGTTCAGTCTCACTAGTAACAGTTCTTTGTATTTCGAAAAAATTCTACGAGTTTCTTAGCAAAAATGTCGTTCGTAATAAAAAGTGACCGTGGAAAGGATTTGCTTCTCTTTGAACATTTTACATATTCGAAAGACACAGTTTTAAAAAATGGTGAAAATTCATGGAGATGCAGTCAAAAAAGGTTGAAGTGTAAAGCCAGAGTTTATACCATTGGCCCCAACAATTTGGTGTCCAGGAAGTATGGCGTTCACAATCATGAGACAGATGAACAAAAATTAAATCGGAAAATTGTTTCAAACGCATGTAAACGAAAAGCAGTAGAAGATATATCTGAAAGGCCTTCTAAAATTATTTGTAAATCATTGGCGGCCAATTTACCAACAACGTTGACAACAACCGATGTCAATTATATAAGGAAAAACATTTATAACTGTCGCCGAAAATTTCTACCAAAGAATATGGAAGGAGTACTTGAAGCTGAGGGTAAATACTATAAATCAAAATTAACAACCAAAGGTGAACATTTTTTTGTTTATTATAATGATCCGGAAACTAATATTATTGTGTTCACATTGTTATATTATTATCAATTAGTTATCAGATCCCAAATTACAGCTCACTTCTGCTTGTATTCTAGATAGAACTACTGTTAAAAACTATTTTGAAATTGAACGCGTTGTTGTTATTCAATTCAGAGATAAAAATACTCGGCAGATGACGCTGAACGACAGATTACTATCCAATTAAGAATTACCAAATGTATAAACTACAATCAGATGTATACCTTGAAATTCGGTCAACACCAGTCCTCGTAATAGCTTAACCAGCACCGTCTGCAATCGAACACCAGGCCTAGTTCGTCTCGAGGTGGTTCGAACTTTATCTTTTCCCACTATCAAGTTCCAAATTGTCGTACCCGAATATGAAATTAAATCAAAATAAGTAAAAGTCGAAGTCGAGGTTGGACGCCCCTAGTTTACTTTTGTTGAGGCTTGCGTTCCTAGGAAACGTGACGGTGACGGGACGGAAGCTTGGCGTGGAAACGACGGTGACTTCGCACGTTTTGGTGCCGTCCCGCCTGGTCACAGTGCGTTCCTAGCGGGCAGAGCGTACGCACGCCGACACAAGGAAATGGATATCGAAAATTTAATTTTGCAAATTTTAATAGATGAAATAGACGAAGAGCCTCTTCTGGCTAGCAGTGTTTTGGCAACGTGAAGTCGAACATGATATATTTAAAAAGCGGCCACATCAGGGTAATTATACTCTGTTAGTTGAGAAATATTTATACCAGGATGAGAAAAAATTTCGCGAGTATTTTCGAGTTTCTAAAAATCTATTCTCATATATCTTAACTATTTTCTAATATCTTATATATCGAATTTACGACAAGACATTTTGAACAGCCATATAACCGGGTGACAAAACCAATTTCCCCAGAGGAAAAATTATGTTTAAAGTTAAGGTAAGTACACTGATTCTTACTCTTCGAATTTTATAAATATTCCAGAACCAATTTTTTTCCACTTATGCCAATTTATTAGTTAGTAATTAATAATTGATGGCTAACTCATGACATTCTGTATTAAAATCTAGCTCCTGCCAAAAAGAATTCACAAGAAAATGTTTATGAACTTGTATATTTCACCTGACAGGTGTACATCATGCCTACATTGATATAAATATATATTTTCCATACTTTCAGGTATATGGCAACCGGAGAGAGTTTTCTATCACTAGCTTTTGAATTCAAAATGTTTGTGCTATGTTATAAAGTACTGGGTATTGTCGCACCAAGTCTATGAGCAATTTAGTTTT
>MU186893.1:0-27595 GCA_016904865.1 Pissodes strobi
AATTTAAATTTCAATATAAAAAAAAACAACCATTACATTGAGGATTAGTGTTAGTAGCTATGTACTTACCGGTCATAATCTTTAGAGGAAATTTGAAGAAAGGTTTTCCATCTCCAGACCTAATTGAACAGGCACGATATGCACAAGAAATACCCGGCATGATTATACACTTATTCAGTTTTAAAATTTTGAAATTACGAGAAAATTCAAAACTAAAACGCACTTATCAGAATTCGTAATTGACGCGCTACAACAAAAGTCAGTTTGACGGAAGGACTTCATATTTCGCACATGCGCAGCAAAATTTGGTCCCCCAGCTGTCGCTACTCGTTGGTTTGTTATACCACAGCTTATTCAATAACCAGCCACTCATCTCTATCGAAATCCATGATACAATAAACGGAAGGTATGATACCTAGCCGTCTCAAATTCGTACGCTCCGCGCAGTGACGTCATTGGGTGATTGGCTTCTATTGAAATGCATACGTTTATAGGCACATAATCATTATGTTTTACCTATTTTCTCTATTTATCAAGAAAATTTGTGTCCTGGGTGAATTAAAAAATAGTTATTACATATTAATATGAATGATTTATTTATTTAATAAAAAAAAAACTAATATTCAACATAACTTTTATGATGAAAGGATCAAAATAGTTGTATTAAAAACAGCATCTTGTGAAAAACGTAATAAATTTTTACTTTTATCTAAAAAACGGTTATTGTTGGCCAATCGAGAGCAAAAAAAAAGGAAATCGATCATAATATTTTTTCTTAAATAATAATTTTAGTCATCTTTCTTTTTTTAGAAATTGTTAAATTTATCAAATCTAGATGGTAGCAAGACCATTAGAGATGGAGTAAAATTAATTCCACATTCCTATCTTAACTTTTCAAGAGCTATCTGACGGTACTAATTGGCAGGTGGTACCATGGGTACGAGGGACGGCTCACTCCCGAAATCGCTGTACATTTTCTTCCGAAATCCCGCGAAATCCTTTCGAACTCATTTCAAAATCCTTCCGAAATCGCGAAATCCATCGGAAATCGATTTGAAATACCGAAATCCTTTCAAAATCCCGAAATCACATCCGAAATCCTTTCGAAATCCCGAAATCCTATTCGAAATCCAAATGGATTTCTCGAAATCCAAATTGATTTCTCGAAATCCATAGTGGTATCACACGAAATTCTTGAAAGACAAGGGCACTATTTCCGGTTTTTCCTTTTTATCTTCTAATAATATAGATTTTCAATTTTCCATTTATTGAAACTATCGCCGATCTTGTCGAAATTGGGCCACTTTGTAGATTTTGGGATGCTCATCAGAATCTGAAGTCAGTTTGATCGTGCAAGGTTTCGTTCTCGAGATATTCATCCTCAAATTTAAAAACCGTTTTTTTTCCTTCTGATTTTCCCTTTTCTCAATTAAAATCCAACACATTTCAAGTACATCAATCATTTAATTTAAAATTTATAAAGAAAATTAGTTTGTTGATCTTTTATATAACTACAGTAAAGCGTGTAGGTGATCTGGAAGTAACACAAAGGACTGCACAGTTACTTAAAATAGTTAAGATATATTTTGGACTCATTTCTGGATAAAAGCTTAAGTGTTATTGAAAGAGTTTATAAAATTTGGTATTCTGTGCTGTTTCTTAGGCTATAGAGAGCAAGGGTTAAAAATCAGGATAATTTTCCACTTTCCAAAAACTAGATAATACTACAAACATAATAATAGGTTTACATCGAACTAAATGCACATTCATTGTTGGTATTAATTGAAAAACTTAGAGACTGTCCAGCATTACTTTTACCTCGGCTATGTAGTAGCCAAACAATCAATAATATTACTGCTGATACAAAAAAACCAATATACATTTGTTTTAAAGTCAAACGCAATGATAAATATTTGAGAAATAGTAATATTTTTAAAATGCATAACATTTAACTTAGTATTTAATTAAAAACAGTTTTTTTAACCTGACGACTACTGAAAATATACTTACTGGTCAAAATGCTATTTTAAATAAATGAAAACAATTCAACCCCTAAGCAATTTCTCAGTCTAGTTTTGTTTTGCCATAAAGTAGAAATAACTACCTTTTTAACAATAAGGCTATTATGAATATAGCTCGAAAAATAGTTAATACTCTAGTTATATAGTAAGATTCGTCTGTTAACTGGATTTTTTCCTAATATGCATATCCGGTTAAGGACAACTTTGTCACAATAAAAAATGCATACCTTACTCAGTACATAACTAAGAATTTTCAGTGTTTTTTTTGTCTTAATTTTATTTACAAAATTATAATGCGCACGATATATTTATTACACTATTTCCATGACGGCCGAGTTTACATAATAATATAATTTAACGAGTAATTTAACAATTCTGTATCATTTTTTAAAGGGCAAATTTATATTTCCTAGAGAAGAAAACAAAAAGCTAGAGACAAATAAAACAGAATTTTACGAAATGGCGGTGATAAATCTTATAAGAAGCACTATAGATGACGCCCAAATAATAGCAATTGCTGATGCCAAAAAGCTAGATACACGTTTCTAGAGAATTTATTAAAAATGCCATACCTACAATCCATCTCCATTTCCGAGATATTAGAATTTCAAATTGAAGAACCTAGTATTACACTACAGAATACAGAGCCAAACTCAATATTTGTGATCCAAAAGCATGTGTTAAGGGTATGACCTACTAAGAATCCTGCAGATCGGTTTTTAGAAATTTTGGCATTTTTACAGTGTATGGTTTGTACATTTACCAGTGCTTATTTTTTTTTATTTAAGAATAGACACTTTTTTTGAGAGATTTACTCATCAGTACAACACCAGGACACACAATGTAATTTATCCTATCCATCGTTTGTCACTTACTGAAAAGACTCCACGCGTCGAGTGCAAAAATTCTGTTTCGGTATTGTGGATAAAACTCTGTTTTAGTGCATGTTGCCGAAGATTCCAAACCCCAACATAGCACATTATATGTGTTTGAATTTGAAATTATATAACAAACTGCCAGATAATATAAAACAAATTAATATTTTAAGAAGATTTAAAAGTGAAATTAAAAGTCTAATGATCAGCCTAGAACCATATAATCTGGATGATTTTTTTACTCTTACTTTTTAAATTCTCAAGACGAGCAGGAAATAGAAAGCGACATAAAAATACATTAACATTAAAGATTACATTTAAAAATACAAATCAGAGACTGTTGCAACTGATTCATCTCTTTTAAAATTAAATGTTAAAGATAACGAAGTTATTGTAAAAAAGTACCTTAACGTGGTTATTAACGAAAAAATGCCGCCTTATTAAGATGTAAAACTCTGGGGGGAAAACCTGAAAAACCGTTGTGTTCTGTGATTAAGAAAAAGAAAAAATAAGTTTTTCAAAAAGATAATTCCAAGAGTGAAACAGATACAGAAAGTGAAATTCCTATTGAAAGTGAATTTGAAGAAGAAAGCTTCTCAGATGCTACAGAGAGTCATTTTTATGCTTCAAAAGAAAATAAGGTTAAAAGTAAAATGGAACACTACTATGCAGTTATATATGACACATGGTACATTGGACGAGTGCTCGAGATAAATGAGACAACTTGTGTTGTAATGTTTTTAACGCGTAACTTAAATCAATACAATTGGCCTAAAGATGAGGACGATATAATATATTTTTATGGACATATTTATTTGATGGGCAATGTCCCGTTTGAGATAAAAAGATTTCAAAAACTTGAAATTGAAAAAAAAATTAGATTAAAAAAAATAAACAATAAATAAATTTTAAATATGTCTATAAACCTCGCTATAAATCATAACCTAAGAATAAATAAATTTTAAATATTTCTGTTTTTTATTTTTGGGGGCCAAATGAAACAACAACCGAATTAATGCGATTTTGCAAAATTTTGCAAAATAAATCAGAAGACCAACTTAGAAAGTGCATTTTCTTCGTATTTTACTGTGTACTTTCTTTGTTTTTTTTTGCTTTTACCCGAAGCGGCGCACTCCCGAAATAGCTCTAAATTTTCTTCCGAAATCCCAGGAAATCCTTTCGAAATCATTTGGAAATCGCGAAATCCATCGGAAATCGATTCGAAATCTCGAAATCCTATCCGAAATCCTTTCGAAATCCCGAAATCATATCGGAAATCCTTTCGAAATCCAGAAATCCCTTAAAAATTTTTGAAATCCCTGCGATTTCCGAAATACAAATTTTGGCAAGTGAGCCGCCCCTCGCATGGATACCAAATCTGGTACCTCAGTAAGTACCACTGGCAGGTGGTACCATGGGTACCAAATCTGGTAACTCGGTAGGTACCATTGGCAGGTGGTACCATGGGTACCAAATCTGGTACCTCGGTAGGTACCATCAGTTAGCACCATCAGATAGCTCTTGGAAAGTTAAGATAGGAATGTGGAATTAATTTTACTCCATCTTTAATGGTCTTCCTGCTACCAATGTGAAAAGAAGCGAAAGTACCGATTTTCAACGGTTTATAGGTGTGAAACTACTAACTCTAGAGGTATACCATCATACATCAAATTTAATATGCTTTAAGTAGAATCCAAAAATGTAATAAAATATAGGGTGCTTCATTTAAAAAAGTGTAACTTTCTTTGAGCACTCTGTATATAAAAAAGTAACGATGAAAAAAATACAAAAAGTAAAGATCGTTTTACTAGGAACAACTTTTGTATTTAATTTTTTTGCAACCATCGTAGTCTTCGAGATAAGGTATAGGCAGACTACAATAAAAAAACGAGTAGGCGTACTCCCGCCTGTTGTTATCCTAAGCGACGTATGACCTTGTCGCAAATGTCAGATGAGATTCTCATCTGACTTGACCAGTGCAGTAGAAGATGCGGTCAGAGTACAATTCTGACGCGGCAGTGATAGCAAAAGAGCTATTGTGAATTGCTGCATGTTGTTTTCATATTAATTTTGTATAACTTTTATACCGAAATGCAAAGGGCGAAGAAGAAAACCGGTCCCGTTTGCTGCAGTTAAGGCTGTAATAACAAAAGTTACAACTAAACGGACCAGTTTTATACCTTTCCTATAGACGTCGAAAGGTATGTATTATGCATGGAAATATGGTATTATGTGTGTTGTTTTTGTAGAGAATGTAAAACAAGTGCATAAAGACTGGTCGCAAAATAAGGAATAAATTAAATAATTTTATTACAAATTGAATTTTTCGAAAAATTATATGTACGTGTAAATTTTCTTCATTTCGAAGCACGTTTTTCTGGTTACAATTTATATAATAAAAAAAAATTGACAGATATCAACTTTAAGTTTTAACTGGAATATTTGTTAATTGCGATTGAACTTCTGAATATTTTTAAACGGAAAATTACATATGATCACGGTACAAACAGGGTTCCGGTGACAATACTGTAATAATTTTTTAAGCAAAAAATCGAGATGGCGAGTCTAAAATGGCAAACTTTGCTATTTATCATATGTGTATCGTGTTTATCAACCGATTTATCTCAAATTTGAAACTTGGGGTGTTTGAGGTTGATATCAATAGTAGTGTTTCTATTTAAATTCTTTTATATATAGGTTTAAATCTCCTCGCACTTTCCCCAGTTTTTTATTGCTAATTCAACGGTGTTATTTACACTAGGGTAATAGTTGATTATATTGCCACCTTCTCATCTGATCTTAACAGATCCTAAGTAGAAAATTATGATATCTGTTTCCTTAAATTATTATTCTTTTAGTTATGAAGTAGTTTTATCATGGAAGTTTTGAAAATATGTATTTGACTTCAGAGCAAAATTATGGCTTCTTGCTTGTGGCCGAGCAGATTTGTTAAATAAAGTAGGGAATCTTCACAAAAGTCATAAAGTGTGTGGCAAACACTTTAAGAGCACAAATAAAAGGAAAGTGCTACGATGGGATAGTGTTTTGTTCCGTCAACCTCTACTCATGCCTGTGTACAAACCTCTTTAGTTTTGAATCAATTTGTTAATACATAATGATGTATTTTTATACACATGATTTTATAATGTAGCCCTTTTATAACACTAGTTTTTTTTAATATAAATTTACCTCATAATGATTTAAGTTTTAGGTTCATTAAGTTCTTTTTCATGATTTATACGTAAGTTCTTTTTCATTATTTATGTTTTGCATAAATACAGCTTTTATTTCGACTTTAATATGACCATCGCTCAATATAAATACGAATGATATTTGTATTTATTCTAAAATGCTAAAAGCAATATTAAATATAATAATAATAATACATATTAATTACAAAAACGGGGAAAAATATAAAACACATTCAACCTCAATAAATTGGTGAAATACAAATATTGTTCTTAACTACGTCTACGTCTATGGCTAAAACGCACATTCGCTTCAACCGCCAGCTGTCAAGGACATACAACGCCGAGCCAGTTTATCAATTGAAAGATGCGCAGTGAGCATACTCGTTATTTTAGTTGTACTCTGGTATAGGCCCGTCTTAAACGGGCCACCCTGTACATACTCATCTTCCTCAAAATGTTTTGAGCAAATACGTGCAGAAGTTTTATTAAATTTATCCTTACGAAAACACAGGTGAACCCATTTCCTACACATATTTTGTCTTTGGGAAAAGTGAAACACCTTATATTCCTATCAAAGTTTTTGCCTTGGTTATCCACCTTACATCCGTCCACAGCGTACCTCATTATTAAACGTTTTTTAATTAAAAATACCAACAAATACCGTCTAAGGAACAGTAACGCCAACAAAATTTAAATATGAAACATACGAATCTCAAATGCAAAGCACACGTTCGTTCATGTTGTAAATGCCGGCCTGCGCGCGGCGCCAAACAACGCTCGCAATGACGTAACAGGCGAATCGTCGCCTGCGCGATATCATATCTTACGTTTATTGTATCATGATCGAAATCGGAAAGTTGGAGTGTCGGGCACTGCGCATCGTGGCAGTGCCCTGAGCGGATCAGTTTCACGGTCTCGTGATTTTTCAGGCAATGTAATGACACGAAGCGAACTGAATTTAAAATGAATATTCGCTTCAGAATCCACGACAAATTCGTCCCAAGCTACGGCTATTGCCCTAAAAAGATCCGAAATTTCGGATTTTTATACAATTTTGCCATTTAAAATCATTTTCAAACGGATTTTAGACGATAAAACATCGTATTTTAAATTAAACGAACTGTCAAAAGAGTTATTCAGATGCCCAGACGTTTAGAAAAATATTAACTCATGGCCCTCTTCTAAAATGTTCACTTGACTTTCCCAAATCAAAGGATGCCGCCGCAAGATGAGTAGCTGGTTATTGAATAAGCTGTGGTTATACTCTGATTGTAATAGCTGATAATCTAGAATTGTAGTAAGTAGTATATCAATTTTATTGCGTGAACCTATATAATATTGAAAGAGTAAGTACTACAATATATAGCTCAATAATATTTAAATGTTGCATTTTCTGCACGATTATGTGCTAATTGAAAACCACGAGAATAGCAATATAAGCTATTTATAGGCAGAATAAGTGCAACAAAAATAAAGCATTAATGTCTTAGTTCATTTGATGCGCTTTACCACAAAAATTATTATAATTTTTATTATATAGTGATTAAGAAATTTTCATACAAAATTGGATAGATTTTACTACGCGATCTAATTACAATTGTATAGAAATGAGTACTGCAGATTGATGCCTAGTACCATTTTAGGCGCAAAATATAGGGCTATTTTCTACAATTAATTTTTTTTCCGTGCAATAACATTTCTGCTTATTGGCTAAACGCGCAAGCATTTGTATAGCAAAGTCTTAGTCTCTGACATCAAAATCTTAGGATTTTGTTACAATTTCGTGAAAATATTGAGCCCGGCTCTTTATTGCTTATATATACTCATGTCTTGTTGCTAAAATTAAGGACCGATTTAAAAAAATACATTATGATTTTTTAATTATTATTATTATTGGTTTAAACTTATATCCGTTTGGGTTATTGTCAGATCCGCCCTTGGCTAAACTATGATTTGTGTTCTTGCAGCACAAAACATTGACGGGTTAGATTTAATCAAATTATTACCAAAAAAAGAAGAAGCAGGCATTCTCGACAAAATATTCTGGGAGATAAAAGGTTGACAAAAGCTATCCAAAGCCTGAAAGATTGGTGATGGTAAATCAAACCTTTAGAACCTGATGTAATTACCAACAATGCTGAAGAAATTAGCTGGATCAGTGTTGATAATTTTTGTTTTAAAATAGGTTTGGCATTGCAACTTTTTGTTGGAGGTGAGGTGTTTTCACTGTTTGCCAAGTTCGTATTAGACAAGTACTAAACAGTGATTTTTAATTTTTTTTTGTACCTTCAACAGGATCACTTTTTTGTCAAACATTTCAGTTCATAAGTGCTTCTGTTTATTTTCAATAGCTAATGTGCTTTTGCTGTGACCAAGTCCGTATTAGTATTACTTTTTTGTACCTTCAACAAAGTACTTTTCAAAGATTTCACTTCATATAAGAGCTTTTGTTTATTTTAAATAACTCAAGTGTCTTTTACCTAGTGTAAGTTATCCTTATAAAAATATCAAAATGTTATTTTTGTGAAACTAATAAAACTATATTTCGATATTTCTCTTGTGTATCTCTATACATTCTACCGACACCCACATTATATTTAGGTCATATAATTTTCCATAGACTTTTTGATATGACCACTTTTTTAACGATATAATTGATTTGTGCTATTTGGGTAAGTTACTCTAAAATCGAGTATCTTGAGAAGTATATATAGGGCGATGTGAGATAAAGCCATGGCGAATTTCTCCTAAAAACATGCGAGCTTGTCTGTACAAGGCGATCAGTTATATGTGGACCTACCCAAAAACTTTTTTGCTAGTCGGCTTAAAAAGTTGTAAAATAGTTTTTGAGGGGTACATATAGCTTATCACCCTGTACAGATAAACTCGCATGCTTTTAGGAGAAATTCGACGTGGCTTTTTGTTGCATATTCGCAATACTTTTGTCGCAAATGTGCAGAGCTTTTGTAGCAAATTCGCAGTGCTTTTTAGCAAATTCGCAATACTTTTGTCGCAAATTCGAAGTGCTTTTGTAGCAAACTCGCAGTGTTTTTAGCAAATTTATAATAATTTTGTTGCAAATTCGCAGTGCTTTTGTCGCAAATTCGCAGTGCTTTATTAAAAAATCATAATGGACTTTGAAGACAGAGTTGAAACTTTGGCATAAAATCATACAAATTGCTGTGCTTTTATGACAAGAACATACCCTTTTGGAATAAGGAATTTTATGCGTTTATCCCAAATGAGTCCTGAATTTGCATCAGTTGAGCCATGCATTTGGCATATCAAATGCATGGCGCAATTGATTCAAGTGAGCCAATCAAATTGTTTTTTCAGTGTGGTACTTCTTACGTTTTAATATATTTTTTCAAACCTTGCTTTCCGTTTCATGTAGCATTTATTCTATATAATCGGATATCGGATTTTTCACTTCACATACCTAATTAAAGACGAATTCTGTGTTTTATAAAGTGTATCGTGCATTAGAATTAAAAAATTACAGTTTTCAGTTTTTCCGACGTTTGTATTTTCCACAAAATGGGCGCAAAAGGTACTCCCTGTTTCGTAGAAAACTTACATAGGTACAGTAAGAATAATAATTATTTACAATAATTGATAATTGCCAATACACATATTTTCCAATAGTTTAATTATCGATATGAGTAGTATTATTATTTTAAAGGGACAAGATAAAATTTGGCAACCACGAATTTCGTTATCCACAGGCCTGATGCTAAGATCACAATTCACAATCGGCAGGCGCCATATTGTCCCATAATTTTAAAGTTCATTTATTTCTTATTGGCTTATCGGCATTTCATACTTAAAATCCAAAATAATTCGGTAATTTTAACTATATCTTTCAAACACTTTAGTAGAAATTTTTGTAATATATATTTGCTAATAATTGTAATACTGAAGTAATAATAGTTTGGCACTAAACACAATAAAGTTCGGACACTCAACGATATTTGAAAATATTGTGGACATTTTTACCACACAACGATTTGAAAGTTGATTACAATTTTGTAGAACTCATATTCTCCTTTTAAGTATAACTTGGGTATAATATCCCTTTGACACTATTTACTACAAGGTTGTGTAATACGTAACCTAATAATTACTTTTGATTGCAACAATTTCATAGAAAACTATTGTGGGAATATTAACATTAAATTATGTGGTTAAGTAACATATTGGTGGAATAGGGAATATTTATTATAATACTGAGATTACAACAATTTTGTAGAATAATTAAACACCACTCAGTACCAAAGCTGATATTAATAAGTATACTGCATTAATCTTGATACAATTTCCTATTACCTAATACTAAAACGAATCGTTCCTTTTTCAGGAAATATTGTAAAGAACTTAACAATTGTGGTTCATACTAAAGCAAAAAAACCAATATAATGCTGTAGGAAAAGATTTAAAATATTTTTTTTTCAGTGTGGAAAATTCCATCAAAACACCAGCATTCTATTGAAAAAAGATGGACGCACTGACGCACACCAACGCGTGGTTTGCAAGTTATCTGATGACTTAGGAATTTTCTGAGCTGATAGCTTCACAATTCAAAATGTTTATGGTGGTTAATATTATTACGCTACAAATGTACTATTACTATTATGTGTATTATATAGGTACATACCTATATAAATTATTATATAATCAATAGAGCGGCATTATATACGTATAATTTTAAGGTATATGTCACGATAAAACCTATAGATTAGTTAAAAGAAAGACTTTGATCAATCAATATTGTTGTCATATAAATTTTTAAGAAATCATAAATAAAAGAAAACTGTACATAACTTACATACCTTACATAACGCCACATCGCCAAGAACTCTTTCACATTACTCATGATCATGTGTTCACCATGGAAAAGACACAGGCACCTGTTCGATTCGATGTTCAAGAGAAACTGACCATCGAGGTGTAGGAAACCACGCCTCTCGGAATGTACCTATGCCAAAAGTACAGACCCGTTACCAAAAGCATGGCATTTAGCTCTAGAAGCTCCTGAATTTGACATAAAACCATCTCATTTCACTCTCAGGATAGGAGAAACAACACGGAGAAATTGGCCCAAAATTCAGTACTTTTGTGCTAAAGACCGACTTTCTAACAAAAACATGGCTTTAGCCAGAAACTTCCTAATTTGACTTAAAAGCATTTCATTTGGCTCAAAGGCATAATAGGGCAAATGCGCGGTGAATCTGACTCAATTGCAGTGGTTTCGGTTAGCGCAAAAGCAATGCCATTAAAATTAAAGAGTCTCCCTTGCAACAAAAGCAAAAAGGGCAATTGCGCGAGTTCATTTGCCATTAAAACACCAGTTTTTTCAGTGTTTCCATTAGTTTGGGTTAGTTTGGATTTGTTAGGGTTAGCTTTGGTTAGTTTGGGTTAGCTATAGCTAATTTCGTTTCGTTTAAGCCAGTATTGGCTTAAATGAAGCAAGCAAACTCGTACGCAGCAAATTTATTTCGGTTCGTTTTGGTTAGTTTAGGTTAGTTTCGATTCGTTTAAGCAGGTACAATTTAGAATCTAGCACTGATGTATATTTGTTTAAAAAAAAACTTTAATTTTCTATGGTGGGGTTATATTCAATTATTATTGAATATTACTTCATTATAATAATTAACCAAAATTAGAAAAAATAAGCCTAAAATCTTGTTTCCGCCGATGTATTTACTCTCAAATTTACTTCTTTAATGGATTAGAATACCTAGAAATGTAAAATATTACGAATTTTTATGATGGGGCTATATCCAATTGTTATCCTTCCTAATTATTGGATATAGCCCCATTATAATAATTACCCAAAATTATAAAAAATATGCATAAAATCTTGTTTCCGCCGATGTATTTTCTCTCAGATTTACTTCTTTAATGCATTAGAATACCTAGAAATATAAAAAATCACGAATTTCTATGATGGGGCAATCTAACTGTTACCGTTCGTTTTAAAAGTGTTATTTTTCTTAATATAATATGGTATTTATTGTTTCTTCTTCTGTTCATTTTTCAATAAAGTTTCTAATTGTTTTGATTGACATTTTTTTTATTCATGAAATTTTCTTACCAAATACCATGCGTGCTAAGATTTTGAGCAGGATATTTTTTTTGCTTGGTCTTTCATACTTGATTTCTGGTAATTTACCTCAACCTGTTTTCCAAATTTGTGAAATTTTGAATATTCCACAAACCTACGATAACTTTCGCCCTTTGGAAAGAAAACGCACCACATGTTTTTATTGTCCAAATCGCCTTCGAAGAATGACAACAAATTATTGCAATCATTGTAAACACGCGATCATGCGGAACACGGAATCAAACATAGCAATTTTATGTATAATTATTTATTGTTAAATATATTTAGGTGATCTTATTTTATATGTATTCTTGCAAATAAAACTTGATCAAGTATTTTTTCTTCTGTAGTCGTAATATTTATGATACTTTAGTATTAACACCGAACATAATATAACGTATATGTTCGGTGGTATTAACGCATATAAAAATCATATTAGCGTTCTGGTGTTAGGAAGTTTTGTATTTCAATAAACGAAGTAAAGTTTTAGTTATGATAATCGTTCTGTCAAACACGAAAACAAATAATGCGCTCTCTGAAAAAATCACCTAAAAATAGCGTAAAGTTATATTTTTCTACGATGAGGAAACACTAAGTTTTGGTAGTTGTGTTATATACGAATAAAAACTCACGTAGTCAATTATTATCTGAGACCATTAACCTGCCTGGCAAGCGATAACCACAATTCCAAGTAATTAAGTTCCAAATAATTATAGCAATTATACATATTTATTAATCTATTTGACTAAAAGAAGTGCGATATAAGCACTTTTGTATAAATACCCGAAGAGACTATAAAAAATTATCAGTTATATGTATCTAGTCGACACAGACAAGACAGCAACTCTCAAAATGTACAAACTTGTAAGTAATCCCTTTTATTTCAGTTCGGTTCGAAACACCTACAGGTGTACATCGAGCGGTTTATCGGTTCTCTCACGGTGACTTATCAGTTAATCGAAATTTGTTTTTTTCCGGCCCATTGTGAATAATATTCATACTTAGGTTTTATTTGGATATTAAAAATAAAATAGCACTAGCTTATTGTAAGTAGATTCATATTATTAATTAAACCCCTCGATGCCTTCATAAATATGACTGGCATCGACGGGGTCGAATCCGGTGGCGGAAGGCCACCTGATTGGGTAAATATAACCCAGGATGTCGAAATGAGTAGTAAATCAGACCAAAACACAGGCGAAAAAGTATTATCAGATAGGATCAAAAGAATTAATGTTAATAATAGATTTGCGAATGATAGTCCAGGTCCGTTTAACATTTTTGTTGAACACAAATACCTTAACTTGGGGCGTGTGCATCCCATGAAATTGAGTGAAATGTTATTAGAGCTGGGTGATGATGAAAAAAATATTATTGAACTTTATCCTGTAGGAAGAAATTTAATTAAAATTGAAGTGAATAGTGCCAACGCCGCTAATAAAATTGTTGCTAGCCAGTTTTTTGATAAACATGATTTAGTCGCTTATATTCCCTTAAATTTGACTCAGAAAAGAGGCATTGTTCGTGGCATTGATACTAGTTACACAGAAGATCAATTATTACTAATGATTAAATCACCTATCGACGTCCTTAGTATTGAAAGAATGTATCGCAGAGTTAAAAATAAAGAAAATGACGCTGAATTTATTCGCGTTCCGAGACAGATGGTTAAAATCACATTTGCTAAAGTAGAACTTCCCCATTTTGTTTTTTTCGGAAAGTTAAGATGCTCCGTTGATACATACTATACACCAGTTATGCAGTGCTTTTCTTGTCTTAGATTTGGGCACACGTCCAATCAATGTAAAGCTAAAAGACGATGTAAAATCTGCGGAATCGTTAAAGATATCGACGATGAACCTTGTAATGATTGTGTTAAAACGTGCGTTCATTGTAAGACGGTAGGCCATTCAAGCCTTGATAAAAGCTGTCCGATGTTCTCGAAACAAAAACGTATAAAGGAGTGTATGGCTCAATTAAATATTCCGTTTAAAGAAGCGGAAAAAGCTGTAGTTAGCCCATCATATGCCAGTTTGGTTTCTAAAAATAGATTTGCTCCATTACTTAGCTCTAACACGGAATTTCCGGAGCTTGCCTGTAAAAAAAAATAATCCTATGCAGCCTACAAAAACCTATACACAAGAATCCTTCAATGACGGTAATCCAAGTAAGAAACGTAGAATTAACCAACAACAGCCACATTTTACTCAAAATAAAAGGGATTATGACTGGTCTTTTTCCGGTAGTTCCTTAAGTCCACAAAATCGATCTTTTGAAGATATTAAATATCAATTAGTAAGCGAGCTCACCAAACATGTTTCTTCAGCATTTAAATCCTCTAGCGTCTCCAACACATACTTAAAAAATGTGGTTTCTGATCAAAATCTGCAAAATATTCTTAATAATTTGGTTACAGACATTTTTAACACTAATAACCTTCAACGCCAATCTTAAAATCGTTCAGTGGAATGCCAGATCGGCATTCGCGAATCACAAATTTCTTGAAAATTTATGTGAAAACACACACTTCGATATCTGTTTATTATGTGAAACATGGTATAAGCATAGTTACAATATTCGTCTCTCAGGTTATAACATAACACGTAAGGATAGGGCCGATGGTAAGGGCGGCGTTGCCATTATTGTTAGAAATAACTTGGCATACAAGGTTATTAATTTTGACCAACGTACTAACAAATCTCTGGAAGTTTGTGGCATTGGGGTTTTTATAGGGAGAGAGGTTGTTTCCTTCGTCTCCTTATATCGCCCTCCCAATGTCAACGTAACCTGTAATGAGTATTTGGAAATATTTAATAGGGTATCTCAAAGCTGTGTTATTGGGGGTGATTTTAACGGGCACCACAGCCTATGGGGCTCCACATATAATAGTTTAGCTGGCATAAAATTATTAGAGGCCATTGACCAATCACCGAACCTCATTGTACGAAATGATGGCACAGCTACCAGACACTGTTTTAATAGTGCATCTGCACTCGATATTACAATAATATCATCAAACTTGCTAAATAAATCGCAATGGGATGTTCTTGAAGACACTTACGGTTCTGATCATCTTCCTGTTATGATTGAAATTAACAAAGATACCCATAATTATGAAAATTCTGATATTTATAAGTGGTCTCTTAAAAATCCTAACTGGAACCTATATGAAACTGTAATTGATAATAAGCTAGCCCATATAAATATTGATAACAATGCTAATTTTTTAATGGAAAAAGTTATAGATGCCATTACTGAGACAGCTGATTTGATATTTAAAAAAATTAACATTTCCTCTAACAAGAGGCATTCTCCTCCATGGTGGGACGCTGAATGCTCACAAATAGCTTCAGAACGTTCTAAAGCCTTTAAAAACTATAGAAAACATATCAATTTAAACAATTTTCTAAAATATAAAAATATTACTGCGCAGTCAAAACGCCTTTTTAAACAAAAAGCCAGAAATAGCTGGTCAAAGTTTTGTCAAAGTTTAAGTTCCCAAACCAATCCTTCATTAATATGGAAGAGAGTAAATTCCATCAGTAAAGGTTTGTCCATCAACTTAACCAATAATTTAACTGAAGAAGGAGCTGAAATTTTTTTAAAAAAATTAACGGCAGATTCTGTGCCCAATCACTTTGAGGGACATCAAATTCTAAACAACCATCCTTTAAGCGAGAGCATATCAGTCACTGAATTTAACATTAATATTAAATCAAGTAAAGATACATCACCAGGCCTCGATGGTATAACTTATGCTATGATACAAAACCTACCTGTTAATGCAAAAAAAATACTCTGTTTGGCATTCACCAAAATTCTCAGAAATGGTCACGAATGTACGGCTTTCAAAAAAGTCATTGTTATACCTATTAACAAACACGGTAAACCTAACGAATTCAGACCAATCTCTTTGATGTCATGCATTTTCAAAACATTTGAAAGAATTATCAAGACCCGTCTTGAATGGTGGTCGGAAAATTCTGGTGTACTACCTAGAGGTCAATTGGGTTTTCGAAGAGGTAATGGTGTAACTGACTGCATTGCTTATCTAACAATGGATATCCAAAATTGCTATGCGAATAACGAGTATTTGTCTGCTCTGTTTCTGGATATCTCCAGTGCGTATGACAACGTTGATACTTCTATTCTCATTAATAAAATGATAGCACTTAATATCCCTAGATTTTTCGCCGTTAATGTTCTTAAAACTTTTAGTAATAGAGTGGTGTTTCTTCTGCCTGTACACTACAAAAAAAAACTTGAAGAATGTATACAAACTCTTAGCCTTATTATGGACCGGTGTCAAGCGTATTTCTTTGACAGTGGCTTAGAACTGTCCGCATCAAAATCTGCAGTCACAGTCTTCACTAGGCACAGACTCGCATATCGGGAAACCATACAATTAGGGAATGTGGAAATCGCTTGGAAAAATAGTTTTAGGTATTTAGGTGTGGTACTGGATCAAAAACTGACATGGGAAGATCATATAAATAGTATTATTGGCAAGGTCGAAAAAAGTCTTAACCTTTTGAAGGTCGTCACCAGACGGTATTGGGGAGCCGACCCCAAGGTATCGTTAATGTTTTATAGAGCATATGTTAGAGCCCTCATCGACTTTGGATCAATTTTTTATGGATCAGCCACTAAATCTAGGCTTTTAAAAATCGATCGTCTACAGTACAAGGCTCTACGAATTATTACTGGGGCCCTTTCCTCTACCCCAACAAATGCACTTTTGGCAGAGTCTGGTGAACTACTTCTATCTCTGAGAAGACTTCATCTAGCTGAGACATTCATTGTTAAAAACATCTTTGTACAAAACGATTTTTTAATTGACAAAATCTACCAGGTATCACTAGACAATCTAGCAAATAGTTACTGGATGCACAAAAGCTCACCACCTCTAGCTGATGCTCTCATTGAGACTACTAAATTTCGAGAAGAAGTTGGTAAGTACCCCAAGCTCCCCTTTTTTACTGGCAAATTCAACAGTATCTTGTTTAACACAGACACGTTCTTTCCTCAGTATACAGAAAGCCATGAAATGAATAACAATATAATCAGTAATATCACAAACTAGATACAAGACGCCATCTCTGTATACACGGATGGATCAAAGACACCAGAAGGGGTTGGGTGTGCATTTTATATTAAAGACAATAATTATGGAGAATCCTTTAGAGTAAATTCCAATTCCTCCATTTTCAGTGCGGAGGCTTATGCGATTATACAGGCACTTGATTACATAATTCTGAATAAAACTTCTTCGCACTTTCTGATATTCACCGATTCCATGTCCTGTATTCAGGCAATGAATAACAAAACTAAAAACCTTTATAAAAATCCTCCAATTTTTGACATCTTTCAAAAACTAGTATTACTGGCACATTATAATATTAAAGTATCCTTTATTTGGGTCAAAGGGCACGCCGGTATCCTAGGAAATAATATAGTGGACAACCTTGCTAAGGAAGCCATTAGCAAAGACATTACAATATTTGGTCTACAATATTATGATGCTATTTCACAGTTGAAAAATAAAGCCAAGAATAAATGGAAAGTTAAATATGCAGAGTATGCTGTCAATAACCCGAACTTCTATACCAGAACCAATAGACGTCTCGTTTCTAATCCCAGTCTACAAGAAACCAATTTAAATCGATGTCACTACACTACATTTATAAGACTAATCTTCGGACATGGCAATGTTAGATATCTATTAAACAAAATGAATTTGGTTGACAGTCCTTTGTGCGTCTGTGACAACTCAAGTGTAGACGATCTAAATCATTGGCTTTTTAGTTGCCTATTTAATCAGCGTGCATCCTGTTTTTTGTTGGAAAAACTTGCAGAACTAAATAAGCTACCCATCAACGCATGCAACCTGATGACTTTGTCTAAGCAAGACAAAATAATTCACAACTTATTGGTTAGGTTTGTGAGAATGGTGGAGCGAAAGCTTTAGAGAACTGAGTACCTTTTGTCTTACCCTATGCTCCCTGTCCCATTTTACCGATTGGTCCATCTCTTTGTTTTTTATTTATAAAGTCGCCTAGATGGACCCCTATGGCGTGAAGCGTGTGTCCCAGTTCTATCCTATAATTTTGTCTCTTCTCAATTTTTATTTTGGTGTTATATTTGGTATGAATGATGGAATGTTTCATTTGAGTTTTAAATTTAAGTTATTGTAGTGGCTAAATGCACTCGATGCAAAGCCATAAACTAGACAAAAAAAAATCCCTTTTATTTTAAGCATGTTATTTGGATTACTAATTACATTAATTAGTCGTTTTTATAATATTATAACCAATTTAATTAAAATCCTACTTTTTAATGTTACGTCGTCCAAGTCTTTGACAGTTTTGTAATAATTGTTGTCATAAGGCATTAAGGCATGTACAATCTCAATTATGCAGAAAAGTGGCTAAAAGCCATTTATGAAATTTTACAATATTAATTAAGCCTCTGTTAATTTTTACATTGATACCTTCTCTGCTCTGCATAAAGCGAAAATATCAAAATAGTTCTATATCAATACAGAAACCAGCTTAAAAAGTATACAAAGCTTGTCAAAACTTGTTAACCGATTTTCAAATCACAGCACTTCAGAAATGATGTTAGAAATGTCTTATTTATTTGTTTTTTTTTTTGCATGGTACTTAAATAGAGCTTAATCTAAAATAGTAATATTTAAATTTTTTATTCAAACGTCTTTAGAAAGAAATATATTAAAATTACCAATAATAAAAACTCCATATTAATACTTTGAGCTAAATCAATCATTCATTTATGGTGCTTTATCACGAATGCCAATTTCTTATGTGTATTAGGCATAAACCAAATTTCACTTTAAAAAATTCTAAATGTAAAATAATTATATTAAAAAAATTGATATATTTTTGCTTTGGCTGTGCTTATTAAATCGAAAAATTAGTATTGATTTTTGTATATTTTGTATTTCTTTGTAATGCATACAATTTTTCATTAAAAAGTTAATAAAGCCTCATTTATATTTATTAATCCTTACTGGCTATCATACCTCGAATGTTTGAATTAGTTCCTTTGTTGCTTTTATGGATAACATAATTTCAGGAATATGAATTTAGAACATGTATTCTAGGTCACCTTTAAATAATAGTCTAAACCAAAATATTATAAAAACATGTAAATTATAATGGATTGTTTTCATAATAATAATACCATTTTAATTTTTTTTTCAGTTCGTATTCGCTGCCATCTTGGCTGTTGCTTTCGCCATCCCAACTGCTGATGCCAAGGCAGACCCCAAACCAGAATTCGCTTCATCATACAGCTCACCCCTTGTAGCCGCCGCACCTGTAGCATACTCCCCAGCCTACAGGGCCGATCAAGGCTGCGGAGTATGCTTTGTATGTGGCCTACGCAGCTGCCCCTGTCGCCGATAGCGCATACCCAACTTATTCTCCCTATGTCGCCTATTCTGCTCCTTACGTCACTGTTCTATAATAAGGATATAGAACTGAAGATTACGTGGATTCTTGCTATACTATGAAATTATGGAGTATTATTTTCTTATAATTGGAAGTTTGACCCTTCTGTTGTGATTTTTTTTTCTGTAAATAAAAAAGTAAATTTTATTTTGTTTGCTTCACTAAATAATATTTGCGAAGTAATTTACAATTAATCGTATGCTTAAACTAATAATGAATTGTATTAGTTTTATATATAAATATGAATACCTGAACAGCTGATAGAGAATGAATGGTGACTAAATAGCTCTGCAAGGGCTTTGCTCTTAGGTGGTTAGTTCTTTCTCTCTTAATACAAGTTGAGGGAAATTCGCATAGAGACGGTTCTCTCTTGATTTGAAAATTTTCTATTCGATATAAAAGTTTTTTCTAAATAATTTTTAGTAAGGAGCCAAATCTGGCAGTGGAGAAAATGATCCTCTTTCCAGGACAATTTGGCGTCCTAGAGTAGTACTAAACTAGCGCATATTTAATAAATTAATAAGACTCTTATCCCAAAAATATAAAGATAAAATAAATAGATAAATAGGCATCTTAAAAACAGAACTTGCATAAACATTTTTGAATTTCATTCTTCTACATTTTTATGGCTTGACAACATTGAAATATCTTCAAAATTACTTAATTTTACTTCTTCCTCAATTCATATAATGGAATGGTCCGCGGCATTGTCATCTATTAAGCTTGCTTCACAAATTCAAACAAATCGTAAGACTTGGCTAGCACAAACCAAGCTTTACGATTTGCTTGAGCATGTGTAGGACACAGACCTAGAAAACAATATTTAATTCATAAAAACCCTGGAAAGGATTGTTTGCAATATTACTGAAAATTACCAATGGGTGGAGAGAAAGCTATATTCCAGCCTTGAATGACAACATGTTCAGCGTTTTCCGTTTGTAATCTTTTGTCCAAAGACTCGCCAGAATTTAATTGAAGAGTACGGTCAAGATATGACAGAGAAGCGAAGAAAATTTAAAATAATTTGCTGCACTTATGCAACAAATGTGTTAAGTTGCCGAAAAGAAAATTAAATAAGACGGTATCAAAGTATAATTTTTATGTTGTTGAACACAAAAATCTGGTAAACTTCAATCCTAAACCCAGTTATTCACCATTAAAAAAGCAAGATGTGTAAGAACAATTTGAGAAGCACTTAGAGAAGGTGTTATCTGAAAAAATATAATGTATATAAAACTGTGGTGATAAGTATAGTATTGAGTGTTATGATTAGTATTAAAAAAATAATAACATTTACACGGCAACTTTTTTGACCATAACCGTTGTAATGTCGTACATATAAAGAAGCTTTCCTAAAATGTCAAAAACATTTTTTTGATTTTGAATTGAATCAACATTGCCTTCAATTTTGCCTATAAATATTTCTTCCTCCTTTTGTCAGATAAAATGTAGGAGGAAGTGTACTGTAATTTATATGTGTGTTACCTACTTTTTATAGTAGAGTGAGAGTACAAATAATATTATCGAGTAGATTCACTCAGCAAAAATCGTTTGATGTTTTTGGATCAAACGCAAAAGCCGCAGCACGGTAAAAAATTAGTTTTTACTCTACCTGCAGCAGCGAGCAGTCTGTGAGGGGAGATTCAAAAAGTATTAGCTGATGCAAAATTATTTCCTCGGTTATTATTTGATACATGATATTTCAAAGAGCGATTAAGGTAATTTTTAATACGTGATTCAAATGAATAAAACTATGTAACAAAGTTATACAAAATAGTAACGTACTAACGTATACTAAATTCAAAAACATTATACATAAAGGTAATACCAATTAAAATAATTTATTTGGCAGTTTGTAACTTGATTTATTTATTAAAAACATGTATAAAGCAGACGGTTCAAAATATCTGACAAATATTGTGGCAATTTAAATATAAAAGAGGACATATTAAGCTATTAAACTACATTTATAGCTTCTTAAAGGTCATAGCACTGCATTAACCGCGCTACGAGTATTTCTCTCCCATTTTCTGTGAATTCGTCAGTTTTCGGAGATGGCTTTGCGAGCAGCTGTCCTCCACTCTAGCTGACTTATTTGGCGTCTTCTTTAACATGGCCAATTAATCGGGTGCATTTCTCAAGTGATTGTCTGTATTTGTGAGAATTTCGCTCATCGCGCTACGTCTGCCGTAGTACTTTTAACATTGAAAATGTTGTTCCTGTTTTCCTGTTATGGGGCATAAAATTGTGAAAAAGTGCATGCTACATTTGCCACACATGACGTCATATGCGTGAGAGATCATGTTAGATTGGGTTGGGTAAATTAATAGTAAATTAACTGACATTTTGCGGCTTACCAAAACTAATCAAATACATTAAAATTGGTTATAACGTATCGGATCCGGTTCAAATTACTAAAATAAATTGGAACTAACTGAAACTAACCGAAAGTTGATTGAACAACTAACCAAATGCAACAAAAAGGGCTAAACCGTATCGGGACAAATTAACAATATTTAAGTAAGTTAAAACTAACTCAAATGAACCGAATGGCGACTAACCAAAACTAACCGAAAACATTAAATTTGATTATAACGTATCGGAGTCGGTTCAAGTGACTAAAATAAATTAAAACTAACTGAAATTAACTGAAAATTTATTGAGCGACTAACCAAAATTAAGCAAAAGCACCAAAAAGGGCTACAGCGTATCGAAATAGTTTTAATCAGTAAGTTAAAACTAACCCAAATTAACCGAATTTTGGCGACTAACCAAAATTAACCAAAAACATTAAAATTGTTTATAACGTACCGGCACCGGTTCAAATGACTAAAATAAACTAATTGAAATTAACCGAAAGTTGATTGAACGACTAACGAAAATTAACAAAAAGTAACAAAAAGTACCAAAAAGTGCTAAAACGTATCGGAACAGATTAAAAATATTAAAGTAAGTTAAAAATAACCAAAATTAACTGAATATTAGCCACTAACAAAAAACATTAAAATTGGTTATAACGTATCAGAACCGGTTCAAACGACTAAAATAAATTAAAACTAACTGAACCTAACCGACAGTTGATTGAGTGACCAACCAAAACTAACTAAAAGTAACCAAAAGCACCAAAACGTGCTAAAATATATCGGAATAGGTTACACAAATTAAAGTAAGTTAAAACTAACCAAAATAAACCGATTTTTCGCGGCTAACCTAAACTAATCAATTATAAAAAAAATAAAAAAGGTGCGGATATATGAAGACCTAAAAATTTACCCTCCACTTGTGGATAGGAAAATCTATTAATATATAATTAGCCATGACGTTGCTGTAATATTTCTAACCTGTTCCGAATTGCTTTAGCCCGTTTTGGCGCTTTTGGTTACTTTTAGTTAGTTTTGGTTAGCCGTTCAATTAACTTTGGGTTAGTCTCAGTTAGATCCAATTTATTTTAGTCATTTGAACCGACTCCGATACATTATAAACAACTTTAGTGTTTGGTTACTTTTGGTTAGTCACCAAAGTTCGGCTCGTCTTGGTTAGTTTTAACTTACTTTGGTTTTTGTAACCTATTCCGATATGTTTTAGTGCTTATGGTTACTTTTGATTAGTTTTGGTTAGTCATTCAATCAGCTTCCTGTTAGTTTTAGAATGGTTTTTAACTATTTTAGAATTTGAACCGGTTCCAATACGTTTCGCGTATAACTAATTTTAATGTTTTTGGTTAATTTTAGATAATCGCCGAAATTCGGGTAATTTAAGTGAGTTTCAACATATTTTAATATTTTTAATCTGTTTTAATTTATGTTTTCGCCTTTTTGGTGCTTTTGGTTACCTTTGGTTAGTTTTCTTTAGTCGTTTAATCAATTTTCGGTTAATTTCAGTTAGTTTCAATTTATTTTAGTTATTTGAACCGGTTTCGATACGTTATTACCAATTTTACTGTTTTGGTAAGTTTAGGTTAGTCGCCAAAATTCGGTGAATTTGGGTTAATATAATCATACTCCAATATTTTTAATCTATTACGATACGTTTTAGCCAGTTTCGGTGCTTTTAGTTACTTTTAATTAGTCATTCAATCAGCTTTCGGTTACTTTCAGTTAGCTCCAATTTATTTCACTCATTTGAACCGGTTCCGATAATTTATAACCAATTTTAATGTTTTTGGTTAGTCGCCAAAATTCGGTTATTTTGGGTTAGTTTCAACTCACTTTAATATTTTTAATCTGTTCCCATATGTATTAGCCCTATTTGGTGCTTTTAGTTACTTTTGGTTAGTTTTTCAATCAACTTTCGGTTAGTTTCAGTTAGTTCCAATTTATCAAATTTAATGATTTTGGTTAGTTTTGGTTAGTCGTTAAAATTCCGTTTTAGACCTTTTGGTTACTTTTGGCGAGTTTGGTTAGTCATTCAAACATCTTTCGGTTAGTTTCAGTTAGTTCCAATTTATCTTAGTCATTTTAATCGATTCCGATACCTTATAATCAAATTTAAGTTTAAGTAAATAAACTTAGACGATCTCTCACGCGTATGATGTCATGTGGCAAATGCACTTTTTCACGATTTGAGGCCCTATACTAGGATAATAGAAACATTTTCAATGTTAAATTATAAGAGTTGCTTCAAAAACACAAAAGGTCATGTGAAAAATTCGCAATTATTAAAATATAAACGGTTTTTGCCCACGCTAGTGGTGACGGGCATTTTATTTTTGTCGTACTTGTTTTCTTTTCTCACTATTGTCTTTATCCAAATTTAGGTAAATAACAGAATTTTAATAAAGACATATTTGTTAAACCGATTATACGTGTAATTGAAAAACTGCATGCATATCTAATATATATCTAATCAGAGAACTGTCTTTATAAATCTTACCTGATAGGGTCTTTGGGACATCTAAAAAATGAAAATCCTTCACCCACTTTTGTAATACAATTATCCGCACAACAATATCTCGTCATTGTAGCAATCTTAATAATTATTTATTTCAACGCGACCCAGCAGTACACTATATCAAGGCGTTTGCACACTGACTGTAGATTCTCCCTCGTAATGTAGCCATCGGTGGCCACGAACCAGATTGATCAGGTTTCGCTTCGAAGCTAAAAACTGTCGGCGAAATTGGAAATTTGTCTCGAGTGAACCTACCGTATATATTTATTTATAGCGTGGTAGAGTGCTGCTTATAATTTATTTTGCCTTGTGTGGGCGGGCACCTCGGGGTTACAAGCTGAAATTTTCACAGAATGATGGTTTTATTATATTAATTCAAAATCCCAAGGTAATAAGAAATCAGAACGGGCAAAAGGGCAGTATACCTAAAAATCCAGATTATTATGTGAACGTATAGAATATTAATTTATGAATGTTTTCATATAAAATTTATCTACATTTTTGTAGGAATTATATATTTTTTATCAATGCTTGAAATATGCTGAATACATTGGCTCTTACGGCAAAATAAATCTAAAAATTGAAATATCATCGTTCGAACCTGCTTGAAATATTCTTATTTTTGTATTCACCTCGCATTCTCTCCGAAATGAAGGCTCAAATCAAAAAATTTTATTCTTGTAAAAAGTTTGCCCCAATCATCTAGAATACATAGGTGTAAGAATATATTTTTTCTCAAATGGTAATGGAAATATAGAATTAAATGTAAAAAAAGTAATTTTATTCTGGCCGCAACGGCCCGCTCTCGCGCTGGTCGAGTATTCTCGAATCTCACTTTTCTCCATAGCTCCCTCTTTCTCTCACCTATTGTACAATACAATAAGCGCTTTTACACATTACGGGTTAGAATACTAATAATAGCTAATTAAATTAAAAATATAAAACATTATTTGAATAAAGTCAATGAAGACAAATTCGATTTCATTGAAATTTATTTTTCCTATACGCTGCTAGGTAATAAAGAAGTCGAAAAAAATCATATACTAAATACAACTACTATTAAAAACAGAAACCATACTCAAAATAGAAAAACTCAAAATGTAAAAAAAATCTTTTTAATAACAAAATCTATTTATCTTCAATGTCTGCATATTCTCCAGAAATAGACACAATGACTTCAATATTGCCTTCCAGTAATTTTTTGCATCATCCTATGTAACCTATTTAATTCCTTCTACATGTACAACCCTTGCTTCCAAACAATCCAATAAAAAATTATTTGATTAAGTTTTATTATGTACCTATTTAATCTAATAATATAATTTACCTTTCTTACATCCACATGCAATAAATACTTTTACATCCGAAGGAAATGCTGGGAGTGTTGTCAAAATTGGGAATAATACTTGGATATCACCTGCCTCCTAAAATTTCCATCCGCATTCTGTCACCTCTGGTAATAGCGGATTTAGTTCTAAATAACTGAAGCACACCTTAGTTTTATAATGTGCCCCCAGACTGCGAAATTTTAAACTATATTTTACAGGGGCAAGTTTTTTCAATTAGCGATGAAGAGGCCAATAGTGTCCTTAAAATATTAATTCACGAAATGGATTTGTTGAAAATAATTTTATGATAAATTTCTCTATGTTATTGAACATGCCATCTGAAAATTCTTGGACACCAATACCGTCTAAATAATCGGAATAATTTAAATAAGTTTTCCAACATTTTATTTTTCCTAATCCTGAAAACTGGCTGGTTGTATCACAATCCGTTAGAGCATGAAATGCAGGTAAATGTTTTGCAAGTTTTTTCTCTAAGATGATATGAACGGCCACATATCGCACCGAATTTCCTCGTCAACATTTTACCCAAATTCTTTAGAAATATATATTTTTAAAATGTACCAGAAGTACAAGTACATCACTGTCATTGGAGTCCATTATGCATCTCAAATACACACAAAGTTTAGCAGAGAGTATATTCAACAAAATCCTAGTATCAGCTTCTTCGTGACTAGAGGATAGTAATTTGTTGTCAAATGGTTAGCAATTTGTTTTCTTATCAAAAATATTGGTAAATCCCCCACTATAATTGCGAACTTGAAATTCGTTTTATGAGAGTGCTCGCTCAAATAAAAATTCACAGTCCTTCACAAAGATGAAACCGGGGGAGACATTGAAAATGCCGAAGCAGAATGCAACGCTTACTTAATTTGAGATCAGAGAAAACTCATAATTGTGTGGAAAAATAATAGTTGATAGAAGTTTGGGTGAGATCAGTTTAGATTACGTAAGTTTACTTTACCAACATACACCAAATAAATGTATATTACTTGAAGTTTCGTTCTTTTTTACAATTTATAACGTTATAAGTGTGGTTGAAAAAGCAAAAGACCATTTGCATTCGATTCGTCTGATATTCCTCGATCTACCGATATGAGACACGACTAGTCTGTCGTGAGAAACTAAAAGTCACCCTCACCCACCCTTAACCCAATCTAATGTAAAAAATGACTTTTAGCAAATTACGTAAGTTTAGTTTACCAAAATATACCACATAAATGCATATTACTTCAAGTTCGATCGTTTTTTCAATTTATCCATTAGTAGTGGTTGTAAAAACTGCATTCGATTCTTCTCTCAATCCCCGATGTAATGCGGTTAGTTTCACTTAGTATCAACTTATTTTAGACATTTGAGTCGGTTCCAATACGTTATAGTAACTTTTAATAGATTTGGTTCATTTTGGTTAGTCGTTTAATTACTTTTCGGTGAGTTTCACTTAGTCTCAACTTTTTTTACTTATTTCAGCCGGTTCCGTTACGTTATAATCAATTTATTTAGTCGTTTAATCAACATTCGGTTAGTTCCACGTAGTCTCGGCTGTTTCCGATACGTTATAATCAATTTTAATAGATTTGGTTAGTTTTGAATTATTAGTCATCTTACCAACTTTCGGTTAGTTTCACTTAGTCTCAACTTATTTTAGTCATTTGAGTCGGTTCCGTTACGTTATAATCAATTTTAATAGATTTGGT
>MU186893.1:44839-62429 GCA_016904865.1 Pissodes strobi
TCTCGGGAATATTTAGGTAGTTTAAAAATGCACTCACACGGGTCACTTAGTCATCAGAGATCCCTTGATAATGCAGATCCGATATCTTATAAATAGAAATAAGATCTGCATTGCCTACCTGCGCTTGAGCATCGGCTATCTTTTGTGCGCACTCATCTCACTTAATATATAATTCAAAATCTGTATATTCACGTCAGCGCTTTCCAGTCTTTCGAGACTGGCCCTCTTTACCATATGATATGCCATTAGTAATATTATGTTCAACTTTCATCCAGAGTACCCATTTTTGTTTTGGAATATGCTCCAGCAGTATGCATAAAATAAATGAATAAGGAAAACGACGAACTACGTTTACAAATATTTTGAGGTCAGCAAGATAATGTTACCATAAAAATAAATTACAGCTTAAAACTCTAAGAAAAAATCAAATCAATATCCTATGTGCTTAAAGCGTAAACAATAGCGACGTATTAATACTATTATTCAATTTAACGTATCATAGTATAATACTTAATAATTAATTAATCGGCACCTAATATTTGGGCCTTTAAAAGCAAATATATTTTGAAACAAAAATTTGGAGCAGTTTATACAATCATAGCAAGATAATTATTTGATTAAGTTATATCCTAACTAATATTAGAAATGCGAATGTGAGTTTGTTTGTTTGTTTGTTTGTTACGTTTTCACACGTAAATTACTCAACCGATCATCATGAAATTTTGTACAGATATTTTCAAGAGTATAGTAAAGGACATAGGACACTTTTTAGTTTTTACCTGCGGCTTTGCTCGCGTTGATTTTTACGGTTAGTTTTAATTCGATTTTCCACTGGTAAACTACTAAACCGATCATCATGAAATATCTTACAGATATTTTCAATGGTATAGTAAAGGACATAGGACAGTTTTTACCCGCGGCTTTGGTCGCATTGATGTACTTAAATAACTGTCAAATATCATTAAAAAGTAAGATATCATGTAATTTTGTATAGATATTTTCAAGAGTATATTGTGGACAATGTATACGGGGGTTTTGTTACTATAGAAATTTAATGTTGTGATTGATTATTAACTATCAAAACTTTGGCCGTGTTAGAGTGCCGAAAAATTGTGGAGTTTTCGTAAAGTTGTTGCCGCAAGTGTTTAAAACAGTTAAAAACATTTAAAAAGAGTGCCAGAGGTGTAGTTGTAGCATTGGTAAGCACTCCTATTTATAACCCAAACTAATATTATAAATGCGAATGTGAGTTTGTTTGTTACGCTTTCACGCGTAAACTACTCAATCGATCCTCATGAAATTTTGTACAGATATTTTCAAGAATATAAAGGCCATAGGACACTTTTTATATATAAAAAAATGTTTCTGAAGGGCAAAAGGTTGATGCTGGCATATATGATCGTCCAACGAAGAGAGATATGAATAGAATTCAACGCCATCTGGTGTTCAGCTCATTATTCAACTGAGTATAGCATCAGCTGTTTCGGATTCAATTCAAATAAAAAAAATGTGATTTTTACTGTTAGTTTTACTTCTATTTTCTCTATATTTCCATTTCTCTGTCACCCTTAAGCGATAGTTAATATGTTTCTATTCTTGAGGTTAGCTGTCTACATCTGTTTTTTTCTTAATTCTTACTATTCTTTCAAGTTTTTCAACGCGGGCGAAGCCGCGAGTAAAAGCTAATATTAAATATATTTAAAAAAAAATTAAATTTACTAGTATGAATTGAATTAAACAAAGTATTGCTTAACACGAATAATTTCATTGTTTCCGAAATGCCACCTGTAAGAACCATATCTATAAAAAAACTAATAGCATGCATCCTACCTCGTTATGTCCAACTAGATAACTAACTAATAAACACTTGCTTCCAAAGTGATGACGAACTACAACTGCGCTCCGACTACAGATACCAAACTAATATTCTAGATATTATTCTCATTCATACAAACGCAGAAATTGTTAGGTAGTCTAAAAACTTTGAAACAGATTCAGCAACGGTTTCAAAACTGAAAAAAGATGAACTGCTAGGTTTTAATATTTTCAGCTGTGAGGAAAGGTAGCCATCTAAACTGCAAAGAATTGTGTAATCCCACCTTATCTGGAGTGTTTTTATCGAGCTTGCATGAGATGCGACATAATTGTATTTTGACTAAATTATATCAGGTTTGATGATACATCTACCAGGGACGAACGAAAACATTCTGATCATTTTGCTGCAATTACATAATTACGGGAACTTCTTACGAAAGCCTGCAAAAATTCTTAAACACCTTCGTCATATCTTAAAATAGAAGAACAACTCCTTGGTTTCACAGGGAGACGCCCATTTACGATGTAGATTCCTAACAATCGACCAAAATATGGCATAAAGATCGCCATGGTATGTGACTCCACATAATCTATGGTTGACTCACAACCCTACTTAGGAAAAAAACTAATATTTCTGGGCTATTCAAATTACTATGACAATTCCACTCATATACAAATAACTTCATTTGAAACGTCATAAATCGTAATTTACTTGCGGCTAAATAGGAAGGAAGAGAAAATATATCTGGATAACATAATCGGATAAATTGTCTGTTCCTCGATCATTACCATAGCAATTTGTATTATAGTATTGTTGTGTCTGACAAGTAAAACGAAAATTTTAAAATTCTGTCACCTGAATTTCAAAGTGGAAGGCAAGGCAAATTTTATAACATAACATAAACATAAAAATAGTATGTCGCGCTTTGGAAATATCTGCGAAATAGATGTAAACATCGAAATACAAAAATCAGTTCCTAATAATACCAGGAAAAGTCAATCATCAATTTGGAACCAATTCGGAGTGTTTTTCAGAGAACGGAAATTTGATTTGGACACAGAGCAATCAATTGAAGACGTTGCAAGAATATTGATGGATTGGGGTTTCAATATGAAGAAAAAAAATGGAGACGATTATAAAGAGTATGTAGTTAAAACGATATGGAACACAACGGCAAAAATGCTACAAATTATGTATTTTGAAAAATTTAATTTAAATTTTAACCCTTTCGCTCATTCAGCATTTAAAAAAGCCCGTGATGCTCGCAATTCGAAACGGAAGCAGTTGCAAAGTAATAGAGAAAAGCGTAAGAAAAGTTCCGTCGCATCGACACAAAGCGAAATCACTAGTATGGCATTAATATGGAATGAAAATACTCCAGAAGGTCTATCTAAGAAATTTTTCCATATCGTTGCTTACGAACTAGCTTGGCGAGGAGGTGAAGCAGCAAATTGTAAGCTGAATTATTTTAGGGGAGAAAAATATAATAACGGTGAATTAACTGGCCGAATTGAATATAACACTGTTTTTTCAAAAACATGTCAAAGAGGGTCAAAAAAGTGTTGCGATAGTAAATGGCTAATAAAAAACAATGACAATTCGGATATCAGTCCAGTAAGATTATACCACAAAGTTTTAACACACAGACCAACCCATATTTCAGCTGATAGATTTTTTTTTAACTCCCAACCCATTTTGGAAAACTTATGGATCAAAAGGATGGTACAAGAATATTCCTGTAGGAATCAATGAAAGTCTGAAGTGGACGAAAATTTCGGCTGAAAAAATTAGATTGGGCATCAACAATATCAAATTTGGCCAAAGCTGGTGTTAACGAACAGGAGCTAATTAAGATTACTGGACATTCCTCATCAAGTTCTATAAAACCGTATCTACAACTTAACAATGATCATCACTCAAATCTTGTAACAAACCTTCGAGAAAAATCTTCATATATTGAATCAACTACGCTGCCAAAATGAACAACTCCTTTGCAGTCAGTTTTGGAAACCTCTGCAAGGCAATCTACATCCGTTATAGAGTCAACATCTAAGGGGCAAATTGTATACAGTAATTGTGTTTTTAATAATTGTTCGTTTTAAAAGTGTTATTTTCTTAATATAATATGGTATTTATTGTTTCTTCTTCTGTTCATTTTTCAATAAAGTTTCTAATTTGTTTTAATTGACATTTTTTTTATTCATGAAATTGTCTTACCAAATACCATGCGTGCTCAGATTTTGAGCAGGATATTTTTTTTGCTTGGTATTTCATACTTGGTTTCTGGTAATTTACCTCAACCTGTTTTCCAAAATCACTCGAGCTTCGCTCGTGATTTTGTTGAAACAGGTTTCGTTAAATTTCCGAAATCAAGTATTCGAGACCAAGCGAAAAAAAATCCGGTTAAATCTGAGCACTTATGGTATTACTAGCAGCGAATATTAACTACGACAAGAAGGTCCACTTAATGACAAGAGAGCACTACAAAGGGATCGTCGTTTAATTTCTTCGTTGCCTGGTAACGTTCGGCGAATTTCGCCGCACACAGGTTGAATTTAAATAAAAGCTGGCCATAAACGATATTTTCGTTTGCGGTATATTTAATCAAATTTATGACGAAATTATTTATAGCACTCTAACACTCTATTTGGCTTTGGAAAAACACAATTGATATCTTCTGAATTGTTTGCAGCTCCATGTCAAACTTACGTTATGTTTTTTTTATTATTATCACCAAATACATTTTTTAATAAAGTTTGTATTCAACAGGCTGTTTCAAACATCTGTTCACGTTTTTAATTAGTTATTATTGATAACAATACTCAAGGTATGTAATAACTAATATTTAAAAGATTTTGATTTTGTGCTAATGATTTCACTATATTTCCGAATACTAATATTCTGACAAAAGACATCAAGAAGAAAATGTTGCTCGATTTTTCCCCATCTTTTAATATTTAATTAAATTTTGTATATACTGTATATTTCATTCCTATTTTGTAATACAATACAACTAAAAAATAGCGATATTATCTTATATCGAATATTGACTCGACTATATAATTTAGGCGTGAAAATTAATCTGACAAAAGGATGAGCTGGTCTATGGCCGCCGCGTCAAAGGTCGCCTGCCAACATGATTGTTTTCTTTGTATCATGGCCTGCCGATATCGTTGACATGCCGCCGCGGAAAGTGATCCTTCTTATCAAATAGTTTTGCCCAAATACATAATAAAAAGATAAAGACTGATATACTACACAGCTAACGTGCTAACACTCCGTTGAGGATATGTGTTGGTGTTATACCTAATTGTGCAACAACTGAAGTACTGAAGCCAGATTATCAGAAAATGGCGCGTCGAAATGAGGAGCGTTATAAGATCCTTTACACAAATAGTACCCTATAAAAAATCGGCCTCTCCTCTTGTTCAATTCGCATGGCCCTCCGCTCGCTTCGCTCGCTACGGGGGCTCGAAGAAAGGAAACTAACCAGGTGCTAACCCAAACTAACCCAAGACATACCCAAACTAATCCAAGACGTACCCAAAATCAAGAAAAAAACTGTTTAGAAACATAAACTTAAAAAAAATAAAAAAAGGAACGGGGATCGAACCCAGGCCATCTAGGTGAGACCCAGCTGTCTAAACCTCTACACCACGACACTCCGGAGAGCTCTTGGCAGAAATTGATTGCATCACGAAGACATATTGTAATACGAGATGGATCA
This sequence comes from Pissodes strobi, assembly GCA_016904865.1. Taxonomy (NCBI): domain Eukaryota; kingdom Metazoa; phylum Arthropoda; class Insecta; order Coleoptera; family Curculionidae; genus Pissodes; species Pissodes strobi. The sequence goes on from MU186893.1 coordinate 50,383, forward strand.
ACCAATAGGAGACGTCGATTTTTACATAGTGTACTATTTGTGTAAAGGATCTTAAAATGCAAATGAGGATCCCTTATTGGCTAAATTTGTAACGTGCGCAGCTTTCCCTGCTGCTGTCTTGTTTGAGCATTTACGTTTCTCTGGTTTTTTTTTTGCTTCATATATTGTACGTAAGGTATTTTCAAATGTCATTTAAATTACCCTTAACTCAACGCATTATTAAATTATTGGAATTTTAAAAGCTATATCTGTTGTAAAGTCATCGGTACCGGGTGGGCAAGAAATTGAATAATCGATTAAACGCTTAATATTTTAGCAAACAACTGAATAACCGATTAATCGATATAATCGATCATCCATATTTTCTGAAATATTAATCGATAAGTCGATTAATCGGTAATTTCTTAAAAGTGAATCGAAGAATCGATTATTGTCGCCCACCCCTAATCCCATAATATTGTAGTAAGTGAAACTGAAGCTTAAATTTCGGCAGAATCATTATTGCTGATGCAAGACTGATGTTATTATAAAAAGAGGTAATAAATACTTTGGCTGAATCAGCAGATAAAAATTTATAATTTAGTTTTAATTTGTAAATATGGCTTTAATATTACCTTGGGATAGTCAGAATATAAGCAAGTGTTTTTGAACAACAGCTGCACTGATGCTTCTATATTTTTTACTAGTTTCGTTCCTATTAGATTAATTTAAGAAAGAAAATGATAACTCTGAAATACATGTATGGCAAAATTTCAGGCCCTCATCAACGCGTTTCTGTCGTCCGCTTAACATTCATTTTGCTCGTGTGACTCCTGAATTAACCCTTGCAAAAACAAAATTTGGATCATCGAATTAAAAATTTAAAATCCTTTTCTTTACAACGAAGGAGCCCTTAATTTTCAAAATCATTTTCTAAAACGATTTATGAACATACAAATGATTTTTATACATGATTTTTATTGTTAGTGCTAATTGATACTCCCTATATATAAATATAGATGATGAGCAAAAAATTCAACAATTATTTCTCTAAAACACGATATATTAAACGTGTAATACTTAGTAACTTGTATGTCTTATTTCTGGTAAACCTTATTATGGCCAGCTTTCCTAGAAATTTGACCAGTGTGCGCCGGGTCCAAAGGTCACATGCCAGTATCATGCTAGTTTTCGCGCGGGGAAGGAGACATACCGTTGACGTGCCACCGCGGAGAGTGAATCTTCTTATCGTAGTTATTATTCGCTGTTACTAGTGACTATTTCACTAAAGTGTTTTTTGCTGGTAAAACGTCATAGCAACTGCTCGTTTCCTACTGACAAAACTACTACCTGCCCGTTAATTGAATGGATTTTTAGCGACAAAACTGAGTTTGACAAACGTCATTAAATAATAATTGTACATTTAATTTTGTTAACAAATAAATAAAGCTTCTGTTTGTTAATACGGTGCATTGTCTAGTTTTTCTCGTGAAATAGTCATGACGAATACCACTCGAGCAAAAATTGTATAGACAAAATTATTCTCAAGGTTTTATTCAAGTTTGTTGCTTTTCGGCAATTTCGCTGATGACATTTTTGACAAAATCATTTGGGAAATTGCCAGGCAACAAACTTTCATATCTTTCGAAAATTTTGCCGACAAAATTTTTTCTCTTGTGATATTATATATGACAAAATCGGTCTATGGTATTAATCGATATCGAATGGGCAACTGGGTTTACGTCCTTCTTGGAATGGGTAATATGTCCAGTATTAACTCCTCTGTCATATATTGTTCTGATAAATGCAGAGTTAATGCCAAAACAATTTCTCGACACAGTTTATGATAGAACTTGCCTAGAGTCTCGCCGAACCTTGGAGCGCCACAGACTGACAATCCTAAATTTGCCGCGGTTCATTCGTATTTGTGAAATTTTGAATATTCCACAAACCTACGATAACTTTCGCCCTTTGGAAAGAAAACGCACCACATGTTTTTATTGTCCAAATCGCCTTCGAAAAATGACAACAAATTATTGCAATCATTGTAAACAGGCGATCATGTGGAACACGGAATCAAACATAGCAATTTTATTTATAATTATTTATTGTTAAATATATTTAGGTGATCTTATTTTGTATGTATTCTTGCAAATAATAAAACTTGATCAAGTATTTTTTCTTCTGTAGTCGTAATATTTATGATACTTTAGTATTAACACCGAACATAATATAACGTATATGTTCGGTGGTATTAACGCGTATAAAAATCATATTAGCGTTCTTGTGTTAAGAAGTTTTGACTCAAAAAATAGCGTAAAGTTATATTTATCTACGATGAGGAAACACTAAGTTTTGGTAGTTGTGTTACATACGAATAAAAATTCACGTAGTCAATTATTATCTGAGACCATTAACCTGCCTGGCATGCGATAACCACATTTCCAAGTAATTAAGTTCCAATTTATTAATATATTTGACTAAAAGAAGTGCGATATACGCACTTTTGTATAAATACCCGAAGAGACTTTAAAAAATTATCAGTTATATATATCTAGTCGACACAGCAGACAGCAACTCCCAAAATGTACAAACTTGTAAGTAATCCCTTTTATTTTAAGCATGTTATTTGGATTACTAATTACATTAATTAATCGTTTTTACAATATTATAACCAATTTAATTAAAATCCTACTTTTTAATGTTACGTCGTTCAAGTCTTTGACAGTTTTGTAATAATTGTTGTCATAAGGAATGTACAATCCCAATTATGCAGAAAAGTGGCTTTTACATTATTTATGAAATTTTATAACATTAATACGCCTCTGTTAATTTTTACATTGATACCTTCTCTGCTCTGCATAAAGCGAAAATATCAAAATAGTTCTAATATCAATATAGAAACCAGCTTAAAAATTATACATACAAATTAAACATGTTAACCGGTTTTCAAATCACAGCACTTTAGAAATGATGTGAAAAATGTCTTATTTATTTATTTTTTTTGCATGGTACTTAAATAGAGCTTAATCTAAAATAGTAATATTTAAATTTTTTATTCAAACGTCTTTAGAAAGAAATGTATTAAAATTACCAATTATAAAAACTCCATATTAATACTTTGAGCTAAATCAATCGTTCATTTATGGTGCTTTATCACGGATGCCAATTTTTTATGTGTATTAGGCATAAATCAAATTTCACTTAAAAAAATTCTAAATGTAAAATAATTATATTAAAAAAATTGATATATTTTTGATTTGGCTGTGCTTATTAAATCAAAAAATTAGTATTAATTTTTGTATATTTTGTATTTCTTTGTAATGTATACAATTTTTCATTAAAAAGTTAATAAAGCCTCATTTAGATTTATTAATCCTTACTGGCTATCATACCTCGAATGTTTGAATTAGTTCCTTTGTTGCTTTTATGGATAACAAAATTTCAGGAATATGAATTTAGAACATTCTTGTATCAGCTTCTTGGTCACCTTTAAATAATAGTCTAAACCAAAATATAATAAAAACATGTAAATTATAATGGATTGTTTTCATAATAATAATGCCATTTTAATTTTTTTTTCAGTTCGTATTCGCTACCATCTTGGCTGTTGCTTTCGCCGTCCCAAATCCTGATGCCAAGGCAGACCTCAAACCCGATGCCAAACCAGGATCCCTTTCATCATATAGCTCACCCCTTGTAGCCGCCGCACCTGTAGCATACTCCCCAGCCTACAGGGCCGATCAAGGCTGCGGAGTATGCTTTGTATGTGGCCTACGCAGCTGCCCCTGTGGCCTATAGCGCATACCCAGCTTATTCTCCATATGCCGCCTATTCTGCCCCTTACGTCACTGTTCTATAATAAGGATATAGAACTGAAGATTACGTGGATTCTTGCTATACTATGAAATTATGGAGTATTATTCTCTTATAATTGGAAGTTTTTGACTCTTCTGCTGTGATTTTTTTTCTGTAAATAAAAAAGTAAATTGAATTTTGTTTGTATCACTAAATAATATTTGCGAAGTAATTTACAATCAATCGTAGGTATGCTTAAAAACTAATAATGAATCGTATTAGTTTTATATATAAATATGAATACTTGAACAGCTGATAGATAATGAATGGTGACTAAATAGCTCTGCAAGGGCTTTGCTCTTAGGTGCTTAGTTCTCTCTTAATACAAGTTGAGGGAAATTCGCATAGAGACGGTTCTCCCTTGATTTGAAAATTTTCTATTCGATATAAAAGTTTTTTCTAAATAATTTTTAGTAAGGAGCCAATTCTGGCAGTGGAGAAAATGATCCTCTATCCAGGACAATTTGGCGTCCTAGAGTAGTACTAAACTAGCGCCTATTTAATAAATTAATAAGGCTCTTATCCCAAAAATATAAAGATAAAATAAATAGATAAATAGGCATCTTAAAAACAGAACTTGCATAAACATTTTTGAATTTCATTCGTCTACATTTTTATGGCTTGAAAACCTTGAACTATCTTCAAAATTACTTAATTTTACTTCTTCCTCAATTAATATAATGGAATGGTCCGCGGCGTTGTCATCTATTAAGCTTGCTTCACAAATTCAAACAAATCGAAAGACTTGGCTAGCACAAACCAAGCTTTGCGATTTGCCTGAGCATGTGTAGGACACAGACCTAGAAAACAATATTTAGCTCATAAAAACCCTGGAAAGGATTGTTTGCAATATTACTGAAAATGACCAATGGGTGGAGAGAAAGCTATATTTCGGCCTTGAATGACAACATGTTCAGCGTTTTCCGTTTGTAATCTTTTGTCCAAAGACTCGCGAGAATTTAATTGAAGAGTACGATCAAAATATGACAGAGAAGCGAAGAAAATTTAAGATTATTTGCTGCACTTATGCAACAAATGTGTTAAGTTGCCGAAAAGAAAATTAAATAAGACGGTATCAAAGTATAATTTTCCTTCGCTTGTCCTTGATATAATTACTATGTAGTTTCCGTGATATCTACTTATCGGCACGAACTGTTTAGATGTAAAAAAGGTCTGACTCATCCCTTTCTATCGCCTGGGCTCTGCGTTCCTCAAGTTACATCATTCCGTATTTCGTGCTTGTCGATATCGAACAAAATTTGTGCAAGTCGCAGTGAAACGTGAGTGTTTTAAATAGTAAAAATGCCAAAAAGGGCTCATTCGCCTAATAGGGACAAGTCTAAGAAAATTAAATTATTAAGCAAAAGCATTGTTTATTAAATAATGGTATAGCAATACAGAGTTTAGTACAAGAAAAGGGGTGACGTGCGTCATTCCCTTTTAACTAGACAGACCTAGATCGTGCGATCTTTCAGGTTGATTAAAGGTAACGTGCGTTAACCTTTATTTTAACAAATCGTGCGATTTGATTTAGTTTTCAAGGTTGCTTAGGCCTGTAGAAAACAAAAAAGGAAGAAAAAAGGAAAACATGTTTTTTCTTTCTTCCAGTTTCAGACGAAAGTGAACCTGAGAGTCAGACCCTCGCCCAAGCTGAGCAAGTTGAACAACCTCGGGATCCAGAGGTAATTACGCTTGAGAATTTTAACGTTCTGGGATCCAAACTGGACTCGGAGGAAAAATTAGGAAGCCCAATTCATGATGAAATTGCAATACGTTGGAATACATATTTACAAAAAGGGTTGTCCAAGGACCAGCGTGAAGAATTAATATCAAAATATAAACTTCCGTCCAACTGCAGGGCCCTGTTGCCGCCGGAAATAAATAAAGAAATCCAACCATGTTTAACAAGATCAGCGAGTGAACATGATAGATTTATGCGGGCTTTACAATCACAGCTAGCTCATGGATTGGCCGCAGTAGGGGCGGTTATCGAAAAGATGTTACCAGATGCAGTGCAATCTGAGAACATGAGATACTTGGCGGACGCCTGTCAATTGTTTAGTAATGTACATCAGGCTATTTCAACTCACCGCAAATTTAAAATAACTCCGTTTTTAAATGAGGACTGTAAGAAGGTGTCAGGCACCTTAGAAACCGACGAATTTTTATTTAATAAAGATTTCGCGGAAGCGGTGAAAAACGAACAGGCAGTTAAAAAAGCTAGCGTCGACTTTAAAAAGAAAATTTGGCAACCAACAAATTTGCCAGGACCATCTGGAATAAAATCAACATCAAATCAATATTTAAACTATCAGCGTACAAAATACAAGGGGAGGCTGAAGGAAAAAGTGAGGGAGGAGAGAAGACCATCAGATCATTACCGGAAACAAATAAGAGACCCCAAGAAGTACTACCGCCGAAAGTAAATGAAACTGAAAAGGTAAGCTGTTATGCAGGCAGACTTTCGAAATTTTTACCATCATGGAAATTAATAACACAGGACCGGGCGGTTCTGGGTTTGGTTTCAGGAATGAAAATTCCTTTTTCCTCAAAACCGAGACAATTTTTTGAACCCACAGTTAATATTCCAAAGTCTCTTTTTACAGAATATAAAAATTCTGTTGGGTGAATTATTAAAAATAGGCGCTATTGAAAATTGTCAGCCACTACAAAAACAGGTTTCATGTACAATACAACTAACATGCGCATCTCACTTCCAGATGATAAAATATCAGCCGTTAAGAAACAAATTTTAGAGTTTAAACATAAAAATAAATGCACAATAAGAAATTTTGCACAGTTAATAGGTAAATTTGTATCCTCCTGTCCGGCAACAGATTATGGGTTTATTCATGTAAAACCTTTTGAAAGCATAAAACATATTTGTTTAGGCGGCAATCCCAATAACTATCATAAAAGAATGACAATTCCAATATTTTTAAAGCAGGAATTAGAATGGTGGTATAACAACATAGGCCTAGGTCGGAATATAAAACCGACGTGTTTTCCCCTCGAAATCTTCTCAGATGCTTCGCAGACCGGCTGAGGAGGGTTTTGCGATGGTACAAGGTGTCATGGTTTTTGGAACAGACAGGAACTTAAGATGCACATAAATTTTTTAGAAATTAAAGCTGCTTATTTTGCATTGAAGTCACTAGCAAAGGAAAAACAAAACATAAGTATATTATTAAGAATCGATAATCAAACCGCAATATCCTGCATTAATCGGGGAGGAAGTGTCAAGTATACATACTTAAATAAAATAACTGCTAAACTTTGGGAATGGTGTGAGAAAAACCGAATTTTAATGTTTGCAAGTTACATTCCTTCAACAGCTAATACTGATGCAGACAGAGAATCGAGGTTGCTGAGAATTGATACTGAATATGAATTAAATATGAAGGCATACAAAAATATTGTGCAGATATTTGGGTTCCCTGAAATAGATTTATTTGCCATGCACTAGACTTAACAAGAAATGTAAAAAATATATTTCATGGTATCCTGACCCAGATTCATATACTATTGATGCATTTACCATAAGCTGGTCAGGGTATTTTTTCTACGTGTTTCCTCCTTTTTCAATCATAACAAGAATTCTAGAAAAAATTATTCAGGAAAAGTCGACGGGAATCATGGTTGTACCTTATTGGCCTGCTCAGCCTTGGTACCCAATTTTTATTAAATTATTACTAGAAAAACCGATTTATTTTAGCCCGGCAAGAGACTTAATGATCTCTCCTTTCAGAGAGAGTCATCCACTCCACCTCAAACTTTCCCTGGTGGCAGGGAAGTTATTCGGCGGTCTTTTCTAAAGAGAGGTGTACCAGAAGCGGCCATAGAAGTAATAACATCCTCCATAACAGAAGGGACCCTAAAACAATACACAGCTTGTTTTAAGAAATATTGGTTTTTTGCACGAGTAATCAAAAAAATCCTGCAGAATACAACTTAGAAACATACCTGGCTTTTTTATCAGACGCACTAAACAAGGGACAGTCTTTTTCGGTATTAAATTCTTATAGGTCTGCCCTAAATTTAATATTTAATCCTAATTGTTCTAGAGATGAAAAGATTGTTAATAGATTCTTAAAAGGTGTTTCTAGGTTACGTCCACCTACCCCAAAATATGAGTTTACTTGGAGTCCTGATCCACTCTTAAAATATTTAAGTGAATTATACCCGCTTGAAAATCTAAAACTAGAGTTTTTAACTTACAAACTTGTCACACTCCTAGCACTAACATCAGCTAGCAGAGTGCAAACACTATCCTTAATAAAAATTGAAAACATACAAATTTTAGAGGATAAAATTGAAATTAAAATACCTGACAGAGTTAAAACATCCGCACCCGGTAGGCTTCAACCTCTCTTAATTTTTCCCTATTTTAGAAGTAAACAGGAGTTATGTGTGGCATACACTATTGAATTCTACTTAAATAAAACTGCACCTATTCGTAACAAAGAACAAAACCTAATCCTTACGCATAAAAAGCCAATTCACTCGGCATCTTCCCAAACAATAAGTCGTTGGATTAAAAAACGCTACATATGGCAGGAATAGATACAACAAAATTCTCAGCACATAGTGTACGCCATGGATCAACTTCGGCGGCCTATCGAGCGGGGGTAGACATAGAAAAAATTATGGACACCTTCGTCAAATACGTTCTTTAGATTTTATAACAGGCCGGTGAAGGAACTAAATAACTTTGCAGACAAGGTTCTTCAGTTAGGCAGTTAATAGAGTTTTGCTATTAGCCCTAGGTTGTTATATTAATATAGTTATATTATATTGTTAAGTTCTATTAATTCTATAATGTTACAGTATTATATGTTATATTGTTAAATGTAATTATTAAAAATAAGTCATATATACATAAGATAGATATGCCATGCAAATCTAGATATTAATTAATATTATGCCTATTATCAGTACTAGGCATTATAGGTAATATATAGTTCAGTTGGAAAAATTGCTATTTTGCTCCAAACATCTACATAGTAATTATATCAAGGACAAGCGAAGGAAAATTTAAAGATTAATCGACTTACCTTAAGGAAGATTAATCGGAATTTTCCGAGCTTGTCCGTAGATATAATTACCCAACCCACCCCAATTTCCCAGTTGTTAGCAATTTTTCCTGCACTTCAACGGAATGATGTAACTTGAGGAACGCAGAGCCCAGGCGATAGAAAGGGATGAGTCAGACCTTTTTTACATCTAAACAGTTCGTGCCGATAAGTAGATTTCACGGAAACTACTTACATAGTAATTATATCTACGGACAAGCTCGGAAAATTCCGATTAATCTTCCTTAAGGTAAGTCGATTAATCTTTAAATTTGTATAATGTTGAACACAAAAATCTGGTACACTTCAATCCTAAACCCAGTTATTCACCATTAAAAAAACAAGATGTGTAAGAATAATTTGAGAAGCACTTAGCTCTGATTAGAGAAGGAGTTATCTGAATGTATATAAAACTGTAGTAATAAGTATAGTATTGAGTGTTATGATTAGTATTAAAAAAATAATAACATTTACACGGCAACTTTTTTGACCATAGTGACCGTTGTAATGTCGTACATATAAAGAAGCTTTCCTAAAATGTCAAAAACATTTTTTTGCTTTTGAATTGAATCAACATTGCTTTCAATTTTGCCTATAAATATTTCTTCCTCCTTTTGTTAGATAAAATGTCGGAGGAAGTGTACTATAATTTATATGTGTTACCTAACTTTTTATAGTAGAGTGCTGCTTATAATTTATTTTGCCTTGTGTGGGCACCTCGGGGTTACAAGCTGAAATTTTCACAGAATGATGGTTTTATTATATTAATTCAAAATCCCAAGGTAATAAAAAATCAGAACGGGCAAAAGGGCAGTATACCTAAAAATCCATATTATTATATGAACGTATAGAATATTAATTTATGAATGTTTTCATATAAAATTCATCTACATTTTTGTACGAATTATATTTTTTATTATTATTATTATTATATCTCTTAAAATATTCTCATTTTTGTATTAACCTCGCAAAAATTTTATTCTTGTAAAAAGTTTGCCCCAATCATCTAGAATACATAGGTGTAAGAATATATTTTTTCTCAAATGGTAATGGAAATATAGAATTAAATGTAAAAAAAGTAAATGTAACGGAAACTCCTATTTACATACTTAATTTTAGTATATATTATGTCATTGTATTAATTTCGTTTATAGAATATAGTTACAATTTGTATTAGGTATATTGTGATAACATCATTTCATTATTTTCTAAATTGTTGTTCACATATACTTATAACACTTAGTAAATAATATTTTGGTTTGTTTAGTCTACATAAAAACTAATAATATCTTTGGAAGGCATAGGTGATTCGTATCACTGCGTGTTTAGCTTATGTAACCCGATCCGGGAGATAAAAACGTATATTTACGCCTCTTTCAGACGATACGGATTTTAGCCGGTCCGGTTTATTGTAGTCCAATAATAGTGCATTAAACTAATTGTCACAAGGTTTTAAGGCACCACTCACGTTAAAACCAATAGAACCGGACCGGCTAAAATCCGTATCGTCTGAAAGAGGCCATACGGTTTTTGTTAGATCATTATTTTTGACCTGAGAGTCAGTGGAAATAAAGCTAGCAATAGAACATTTCAAATTCAATTAAATCTGTAACATTACAGAAGTGTGACATAACCTACGTGTTAAAAATGAGTGATAATAAATGAATCTGACCACAAAGCTGAACGGATCTGAAGAAATCGTACTTTTTGCAAACTAAATTAGCCAGAATTGCCAAACTTTGGTACAATGGGCTGTTGGAAGACAAAAAAACCTGGAAAGAATGGAAAGAGGCTGTTCTAAACGCATCAACAATTTAAAAAAAAAATGCTAGATTGAAAGAAGATAGCAAAGGAAAGTATGCTTCATTACTATTATTCAAATGCATACGTATCAGAAATTGTTTTTTTTAAGGATAGCAAGGATAAAGCGGGCCCTCTTCGGACAAAGTCCACGACAACATGGCAATGGAGTGCACGTATATTGTCACAAGCGGGACATTGTGGCATTTCAAAATTGCGAAGGTACATTGTTGGCATTAAAAAAAAACTGCGAAGGTACATTATTTATTAAAAAGGTCAGTACAAAATAAAAATTTTAATTTTAATATTTTAAATAATAACGTACCATGTCGAGCCCATTTGGACACAGGCAGTGAACTGAATGCGGCACGGTTTTCACTTTTAAATAAATTTCGGAATATCGTTCGGAAAACTTCAGATACCTATTATTGTAGTTTAGAGTTTCGGGGGTGAAGTTTTATTTCTAAAAACGAAAGCCGACTTATAAGTTACTTTTAACGATTTTTCTATACAGTCCCAAGTGCATTTTGTAGACTTTGATCTGGGCACCATAGAACTATAGTAGTGGGGCAACATATCATCAATCACAAGAATGTTTTATTTACAATACAAGCAAATTCCTTTCAAATACAAGAGTACGCACCGAAAATTAAAATTCCTATAATGTTAGAAAGTGATGTACAAATCCAACCACATTCAGGTTTGTCTGTCTACGTACGCAGGTGAACACGACTGGTATTTTATGTTATTGTTTTCTGCTACCACACAGAGCAATAAAAACGAAAAATATTCCATTCCTAGTTGTATAGTTGATAAAAATCAAAATACGGTGGTAGTAATTAGTAATAATTCACAAGAATTATGCATGCAGCGTGGCACAATTCTAGGGCGTGCTTTTCAAATTGCCTAAAAATTACTCCGACATATTACAAATAAATAATTTAAATATTGCAGAAGTAAAATTTAATAACAAAGTGTTAAGTGAAACAGAACAATCTCAGTTCCTCAAGCTCTTGTCGAATTATGAGAACTGTTTCGCTAAAAACATGTCTGAATTAGGCGTTACAGATTTAATTGAATTTGAAATAAATTTAGGAAAACCTGAACCGATGTTTTAGCGCCCCTATCGCTATTCAGAATCTGATAAGGCCGTCATAAGGTCAAAAGTTCAAGCTATTTTGGATAATAATGTAGTAAAACCTTCAAATTCTGCTTTTGCTAGTCCTGCTGTTGTTGTGAAGAAAAAAATGGCGACCATCGCCTATGTGTCGACTATCGCAAATAAAATTCGCAAACTATTAAATAATATAGAAAACCAAATAAATTGTTTAAGAAGGA
>MU186893.1:63439-75971 GCA_016904865.1 Pissodes strobi
ATAATAATAATAGTAATAATAATAATAATAATAATAATAATAATAATGGAAATAAAAATAAAAATAAAAATAAAAATAATGATAAAAATGATAATAGTAATAAAAATAATAATAATAATAAAAATAAAAGTAATATTAAAAATAAAAATAATAATAAAAATAGCAATAATAATAATAATAATAATAGATTACGGAAAAGCTTTCAAAAGTAAACAGGTTAAAGAGTTTTCTCAAACATACCAGTTTCAACATATTCTAAACGCTGTATCTTCGTACAGTTCGAATGGTCAAGTGGAAAGGTATAACCTAGCTTTAACAGCTGCCATTAATACTGGTGTGTCTGACGAAAGCGAATATGTTTACTGTTACCCGATGCAGTATGGGGTATAAATAATTCTACATAATCTAGTACAGGGATGACACCTCATATATTAATGTTTGAGTTTGATCAACTAAAACACCCTGATTTAGACCGCACTACTGCAGAGGTAGACATAATACAAGATTCACAAATTGTAAAAGTAAATATGGATAAACAAGCATTAAAAATAAAACAAAATTTTGACTCAAAAAGAAACCCTGCAAAATCTTATAAAGTACTTTATTCTGGTTCAGGAAATGCACATAAAGAAGTGTGTAGAAAACAGGTATTAAATTTGGTGGACAATACCACATTAATAAGGTTCATTTAAATGACAGTTATAGAATTTCAGCTCTAAAAGGCATGAATGGGTATAAAAAAATACTCCGACACTGTCCCAGTAGACCAGTTAAAAATATAAATATACTGGTGGAGTTTGGGAACAGTCCCGTTCAGATAGTGCAGTAAATAGTACAGACGAACTTATAGTTCTCTTAGAGGATTAAAACAAATATATATTAAAAGAAAAATAATAATAAAATGAAATAAAATAAAATCAGAGCTCTAATGCGGGCATAAAAACAAATAAAATCAGAATTCTAATACGAGCATAAAAACAAATAAAATCAGAGCTCTAATGCGAGCATAAAAACAAATAAAATCAGAACTCTAATACGAGCATAAAAACAAATAAAATCAGAACTCTAATACGAGCATAAAAATAAATAAAATCAGAGCTCTAATGCGAGCATAAAAATAAATAAAATCAGAACTCGAAAGGAGTATAAAAACCAAAAGTAAGTAGTAAGAGAGCTCTATTGAGCATTACAAAATATATATTATATAAACCTAATAATAATATAGAAAGCTCTATGAAGCATAAAAAAAATGAATGACAATAAAAATAAAAAAAAAAAACAAACATTTCTTTTTCTTCCGACACTTATACTACCTCAGATGTCTTAAGGTAAAATAGGCCTCTTAACTGGTTTTAATGAGTATATCAAGGGCATTCCATAAAACTACATTAAAACTATTTGTTCCAAAACTAATTGTTTTAAATCCAACTTGCTATTTAATTCTTTAAAAAGGCAAATTAGTTTTAAAATAGTCAGTGTCAACAGTATCATAAAACTAGTATAAGATCAATGGGGCATTAAGAGCAACTAGTTTTTTATTTTGATTTAAAAAGTACATTAAATCCTTTGCATAAGAATAAGTGGTCTTAAAGAACTTAAGTTTATCTTAAGGTGGCTTTAAAACCAATATATTTTTATTGAACATATTAAAGCACTTTTAAACCCTAAATAAATCAAAAGTGTCTCACAATTGGTACTTGGGAGTGGAAGGAGTAATTAGGAATATATCGGTTAGTGGCAGTATTTTTTCTGTAAATATCAAATTCTAGTGTGTTATTATCGTTCCTAATCACTAAAGTATCCAGATATGGTAGCTGGCAATTGTTCTCGACTTCATAAGTAAATTTAATGGTGGGAAAACGGTTGATTAGTTTTGTTACAAAATCTTCAATATTAGCGTTTTTTCCGTCGAAAATCGCGATTTCGTTATCAAAACTATTCATCTCAAGTAATTCACCAAGTTATTGCAAGTTCTGTGGGATTGGTACACTAGCTAGCTAACATCAAACGAGATTAAAATTTCACCTTCATTAAGAATAGCATCTTTAATTTTGATTATGAAATCTAAGGAATTTAGTACTCCTGAATTCTGTTGTTTTATAGGTAAATTTTCAAACTGGTTTGCTATCCACTTGGATATATTATAAGTTGGAGATCCTATTGCCGAGACTATGGGACGCATTGCCTTCCCAGGATTATGAATCTTGGGAAGACAATATAATTTCGGCATAGTAGGATTACTCACAGATAATTTGATCTGAAATAAGGTTGCTACATTTCTTCAAAGTGTTTTTAACTTGTGTTACCATCTTAGATAATGGATTCCTTGAGATTCTGTTATAGGGCCCGGATTCGATTAAATTATCAACCCGTTGAAAATATTCGCTTTTGTCTAATATAACAACCATATTACCTTTGTCAGCTTTTAGGTAGAAAACATCTTTCTCCTTCAATATCTTGATTAAACTTTTTCCTTTTCCAGGTCGAGAGTTAACATTATTATTAATTATATTTTTTGAGATCCGATTTCTGCATGCTTCTCTAACAAATCCTTTAGTAGAGTCAGGAATATGTTGAATATAGCTTTCTATAATACCTACAATATCAAGTAAGTTATCCTTTGGCGGAGGCAATGCAAAATTCAGACTCTTGTCTAAAAGATCCAATTCAGCTTTATCAAAAGATTGAGAAGATAGGTTTTCCACAATGTTTACGACTTCCTGAGAACTATCAGACTTAGGTTTCATTTTCCTGAGTTTTTTAAGTTTTTTATTGACGGATGACATTTTCTTGACATTTTTCTCTGGAACTCGTACCATTCTTCATGTACAATATTTGTTAATCTAAATGTTAGTTTTTTATAAAGTCTGTATGTTTCTAATTCAAACATACTTCGTTTACTGTACAAATTTTAGATTTCTAAATCCAACCACTTTTGTCTGGCAAAAGGAGAAGATTTAGGTAAAACAATTTTAATAAAATTTAGGAAAACATTAAGTTTTTTACAAGACTTTAGAAACCAAACATCTGCACTCACTAGCCTAATCTTAGTAGAAAACTTACGATAAAGGTTAAGTTCCGCTGACCGTGAAGCCATCTCAACTACCGATACCGTATAATCCTCAGTATACTAGGGGACTCCAAAAAGTTTTTAGGGAAGTTGGTTTAAAATTAGTATACCAGACTCAGTTTAATATTAAGAAATTATTAGGTGGTTCAAAGGACAAAATTGAATTATTAGAATGAAGTGGAATATATGAATTTGGATGTATGGATTGTAACCAAAAATATGTTGGGCAAACTAGAAGATCTATACAAACGAGATTCAAAGAACATATAGCTCATTTAAAGTAGAACAGAAAAATCAAGTGTTGCCGAGCATGTTTTTGATAATAATCATAGAATAACAATTAAAAATTTAAAATTAATTCATAATATAACTGATAGGAGATTATTAGACGCATATGAAAGTATGGAAATCATTAAATGTAAGAATAGTTTAAATAGACATAGAGGGCCTATTCCGCATAGTCCATTGTATTGGTTGATCAAGCGTGACTAGTGGGATTCCAGGATTGGTTCTTTTTAGTTCCGCTTGATTAAGCAAACAGTAGTATAAAAGAGAGTTAGGTAGATTCTAATTTTAGTTTTAATCATCTCCTGATGATGCTAACATGGTTAGCGAAACGCGCGTCGAGTGCAAAAATTCTGTTTCGGTATTGTGGATAAAACTCTGTTTTAATAATATTATTACAGCATAGCGGCGTCTGACCGCCACCACCTGCCGCCCAATACCGAAAAATTTAAATATTCAACTGATTTTTAGGCAAATTTCAAGCGGTCATTCACCAGGATTGCGGTCAACACACAATAACATTATTACATCATACCGGGTTCTGCTCGCCCTCACCTGCCGCTTGAATATCGAAAAATTGAAATATACAGAAGATTTTTAGGCAGATTTTATGCGGTCACTCATCAGGGGTGCGGTCAACACAGAATTAATATGATTACATCATAAACGTCTGACCGCCCCCACCTACCGCCCCAATATCAAAAAATTTAAATATACAATTGATTTTTAGGTCGATTTCATGCGGTCACTCATCAAGGGTGCGGTCAACACAGAACAACTTTATTACATCATAACCGCGTCTGACCGTCCCCACCTACCGCCCCAATATAAAAAAATTGAAATATACAATTGATTTTTAGGCAGATTTCATGCAGTCACCCATCAGGGATGCGGTCAACACAGTATAACATTTATACATCATTACCGCATTTGACCGCCCCCACCTGCCGCCCCAATATCGAAGAATTGAAATATACAGCTGATTTTTAGGCAGATTTGATGCGGTCACTCAGAAGGGATGCGGTCAACACAAAATAACATTATTACAGCATAACCGAATCTGACCGCCACCACTTGCCGCCCCAATATCGAAAAATTGAAATATTCAACTGATGTGGGTGCGGACAACAGAGAATAACATTATTACATCATAGCCGCGTCTGACCGGCCCCCGTTAGCTACATTTTCATCGTCATCTATTTCCTCCTCTTCTACTTCTTCATCGTCTTCATTTTGTTCTTCTTCATCGATGACTCCACGCCCTTTTTCTCGGGAATATTTAGGTAGTTTAAAAATGCACTCACACGGGTGACTAAGTCATCAGAGATTCCTTGATAATCCAGATCCGATATGTGACAAATAGAAATAAGATCTGCATTGCCTATACCTGCGCTTGAGTATCAGTTATCTTTTGTGCGTACTCATCTCAATTAATATATAATTCGAAATCTGTACATTCACGTCAGCCCTTTCCAGCCTTTCGAGACTGGCCCTCTTCACCATATTATGCTATGCCATTAGTGATATTATGTTCAATTTTCACCCAGAGTACCAATTTTTGTTTTGGAATATGCTCCAGCAGTATGCATAAAACAAATGAATAAGGAAAACGACGAACTACGTTTACAAATATTTTGAGGTCAGCAAGATAATGTTTAAATCCTATACTAACTAATACTATAAATGCGAATGTGAGTTTGTTTGTTTGTTTGTTACGTTTTCACGCGTATGTAACTACTCAACCGATCATCATGAAATTTTGTACAGATATTTTGAAGAGTATAGTAAAGGACATAGGACACTTTTAGTTTTTACCTGCGGCCTCGCTCGCGTTAATTTTTACGGTTAGTTTTAATCCGATTTTCCACTGGTAAACTACTAGACCGATCATCATGAAATATCTTACAGATATTTTCAATGGTATAGTAAAGGACATAGGACAGTTTTTACCCGCGGCTTTGGTCGCATTGATGTACTTAAAAAACTGTGAAATATCATTAAAAACTAAGATATCATGTAATTTTGTACAGATATTTTCAAGAATATATTGTGGACAATGTATACGGGGGTTTTGTTACTATAGAAAGGTTATGTTGTGATTAATCATTAAGTGTCAAAACTTTGGCGTTTGTGTTGTTCGTGTTAGAGTGCCGAAAAATTGTGGAGTTTTCGTAAAGTTGTGGCCGCAAGTGTTTAAAACAGTTAAAAAAAAGTGCCAGAGGTGTAGTTGTAGCATTGATAAGCACTCCTATTTATTACCCAAACCACAGTATAAGCAAGGAACAGTAACGTCAGTGAGCTGAATTATTGTCGCATGGAGTCAGTTTCTACTAATAATTCATTTACAATTTAATTATTTTATAGTTTCATTCGACACTCTAATTTTAATATATTTATAAATAATATTTAGATTATAGATGCTTCACGACAGGTTCTTAAGAATGTGTGAAAGTTAAAATGACAATAAAACAAATAAACAACGCATTTAATAACAAGTTTTGTGTAATGTAGCTTATATTATGCAAAAACTGATGCGGTTGAAATTTGCAATAAGTATAGAAAACCAAATAATTTTGTTTTTAACTTTAAAGGTAAATCTATTTCATGCTCGAATTCAGCTAGATTTCTTGGGATAATGATCGACAAGCACATGGACTGGTCTGAACACATTAATGCTGTTTGTAAAAAATTAAGTAAGAGTGCTTTTCTTATAAACCAACTAAAGAAGTCATTGGATTTAAGGGAGTTAATGAATGTATACTACAGCTCAGTATACAGCGTACTTAGTTACTGCATAGTGCTTTGGGGTAGGGCTGGGGATCTGGAGAGAGTGTTTGTGATTCAAAAACGCATTATTAGAATTCTTTTTAATATTCCCTTTAGACAATCATGTCGAAATATCTTTGGAGAAAAAAAGATTTTGACAGTATCTGGTATTTACATTTTGAAAATTCTTGAAGTTATATTTAAAAATAGGAATAAACTGCCTATAGTAGGTGATCGACACCAACACAACACTCGGGGTAGAAATAATTTGCTTCTTGCAAAGCTCAAACATGAATTATATAGAAAGTCACCTTTTTATTCTGGAAGCCATCTTTACAATTTGCTACCTATGGAAGTTAAGCAATCAACCTCAATAGTGAGCTTCAAAACCAAAATTAAGCAACTGCTTTTCAGCAATGTTTTCTATACAGTTTCGGAGTTTGAAACCTTTTTACAGGCTCACAAGTGACCATAAACATAGTCCAGTAGGGCTGGTATTGTCAGCTTTTTTAAGTGTAGTTGTATTTTTGTGAATGTTTATATAGGAATGATATTTATTGTATTGTACTTAATGTACCGTGTTGCGTAATGTATTATTTTTTAATTGTTTTGACAAATTCGTGCTGCGGAAGTTGATTTTTTTAAACATACTGTAAGTTTGTTTTTCGAAGTGTTTTTTGACGTGTTATTATTGTCAGCTTTTTTTAAGTGTAGTTGTATTTTTGTGAATGTTTATATAGGAATGATACTTATTGTATTGTATTTAATGCACTGTGTTGCGTAATGTATTATTTTTTAATTGTTGTGACAAATTCCTGCTGCGGAAGTTGATTTTCTTAAACATACTGTAAGTTTGTTTTTCTTCAAACGTCAGTAAATCCATCATTACTCGACTGTGTAGGCGGCAGTGAAGTATCGCTTTTCCTCCGCCGGAGCTTTACTTTTCACTTTTCCGCCGGCGGAGGTAAAAGTGTTGTCATATCAACATAGATACAATACAAACAAACATCAAAATAAGCGTCAACAACTCAAGAGTTATTAAACTAAAATTTGTATTTATCACTCAATTTGTGACTGCATTTCTAAAAATCACTAATTTAGGAACAAATTGGTTATTATTTAATCGAACTTACTCAATAACTGCTTATCAATACGGAATTAAAACGCAATCGAAAACGCAATTTTAAAAAAATAATTATTGTTGACAGTGTCCACTGACAGCTTTATATGACATTATTATAGCAACAAACTGAGCCTATTTACCGACACCGCACCGGTCTAAGCCGCCTTGCGAACCAACTTATCTTTAATAATTATTATTATTACTATTAAAAAGCGACGTTTTTGCATTAATTTGTCGACATTTGAAGAAAAAACAGCATATTTTATTTGGAGGAAAAGTTACTTTTCATGGCTTGCTCTCTATTACCAGCCTCACGTCGTTCGGCTGTTAAACACGAGCGCGCCATGAAAAGTATTACTTTTCCTCCATATAAAATAATATACTATTTTCGAAGTGTTTTTTGACGTGCTATTATTGTCAGCTTTTTTTTTAAGTGTAGTTGTATTTTGTGAATGTTTGTATAGGAATGATACTTATTGTATTGTACTTAATTTACGGTGTTGCGTAATGTGTTATTTTTTAATTGTTGACAAATTCCTGCTGCGGAAGTTGATTTTTTTTAAACATACTGTAAGTTTGTTTTTCGAAGTGTTTTTTTGACGTGGTCTATGCTATGTATTATAGTTTATAAGACAAAATAAAGAATTTGAATTTGAATAAATAAATATTACAAAAATATTAATTTCATCGAAATTGAAGACAAGTACAAACCCAAACTGTATATAAGGTATTTAGTAACACAAAACATAATATAATATGCAAAGTTTGTTTAATAACTTTTTTCTACGACTGCCCTGAAAATTGACAAAAACGCACTAAAAACTGCTCTTGAAAACTGGATATTTCAAACATCGTGTGAAAAGTATACGTTTTTTGCATTATACTTTTCACACGCTTATTCGGGTATTTAGATTAAAGGGCTTCGTCTTCGATTTAGAGCTTCGCCCTCAGAGATCCCATTCCCAGATCTCGAAAAAAGGGGCCCAATTTTAGGGCTTCACCCCCCCCAGGAGCCCCTTTTTGCAAAACTGTAGAAAATGGGACTCTCATACCAGGGGTCCTCTTTTAAGGCTTGGGGCCCAATTGTAGGGCTTCGCCCCCGGGGAAAATAGGAACCCCACACCAGTGGCCCCATTTTAGGACTGTGCCCCTAGTTATAGTTTAGCGAGAATCTCTTACTCACGTAGCTTCTTTCGCTAGGAATAAAATTTTCTGATAAATCAATAATAAAAAAGTTTCCCATATAACATGTAATTTTCTACCATCACACTCCCATGGGGTATGTAGCAGTCGTAGAAAAAGTATAGTGTGCTACAGATGCTGAAAAGACTTTATGACACTCGTCTACGTCTCGTGTCACCAAACTGTCTCATTCGAGTGAAAAGTCTTATTAGCGTATAAAAAAATACTTTTTCTACTACCGTGCGTAAAATACTCACTTTACGCACTCTCTAAGATTCGTAAAATAGGCCTTTTTAATGTGCAGTGCGTAAAGTAAGTTATTTTACGCACTAGTGCGTAAAGTAAGGCTGACATATTTTTTGACGTTTACTGACATATTTTTTGACGTTTAGGACAGTGCGTAAAATAATTTATTTTACGCACTAGTGCGTAAAGTAATATAATATTATTTTAATTTTTTCATATATTTTTCGATAGTAGAAAAAAATTTGTATGCTACTCATGTGTAAAGTACCCTTTTTTTATTCATGGGATTGTCGCATTCGCCTACGGCTCATGCGACAATATTCCCATTCATAAAAAAAGATTCAATTTACACACTTGTTGCATAAATAACTATTTTGTATTTTGGTATCATAAAGAAGTCTTTTTGTACTCATATGCTTTTTTTCGTTGTTTCACGCCTACTAAGCAAAATCCGGAACATCAACTTCCCGCATCCCCCTAAAAGCGGTGCGGGAAATTTCGATAAAACATCGCCTATTTCTACATCATTTACTGAAAAACTGTATTTATAATATGAAAGTTTTACCTTTCTAATATACCTTTGCATAATAATAATATAAGAAAGTCTCGTAATTTTATGAAAATTTTAATTTTGAAAGTATGAATTTAGTGCATTTGATATGTACAGTTTGGCATCTCCGAACAGCTGCTGCTACGCTTTTTCACATGACATCCAGGATGCCCTGTCAGCCAGCTGTCTTTTCTATATAATATGAATGCATTTACCAAATAAAAAAATTATCATTGTAATGGTTTGAAATTGAAGAGGGATTCATAAACTTGGCGGTGAGTATTCCGTTTGCCGACGGTATTGACGTATACCGACTGCCGGTCGTAGCCACAAAAATTTACCTTCCATAAACTTGCCGTTGCTGTGCGTCGTCCATCAAAAACGTAAACAAATCTTAACCTATAAATTTTGACTAATAATTGTTAATAGGTACCTACTCATGTACTCAAATTGTATTTAGAATAGACAACTATGATGGCCAGAAGTATTTATTAGGTGCATTAGGACTTATTTTCTGTTCTTATGAAGCCCTTAGAATGCGTCAAAACACGGCCACGCGAAGATTCAAAGTGAGACTTATCAACAGAACTAGAAAATTATCTGGAAGCTACCAATATTAGAAAAAAATTAAAACATGAGATTCTGAACAGTATTTTAAAAATACAAGAATGAAAGTCCCCATTTTTCAGAAGTTATTATCAAAAATACAAGGAAGAATACGTAAGCAGTACAGATCCGATGGTATCTCATCTGAAGAAAGGCTGGTTTTAACTCTACAGTAAGCTAATTATTTAATGAAAATAGGTGAAAGTCTTCAAATAAAATTTTGTTTCAGATATTTGTCGCAAGGGTCTAGTATGCATGCTCTAGCATGGACCTTCCATATAGGACTTTCAGCGGTTCATTCAATCATTCATGAAACATGTGCAGTTCTGTGGAATATTCTAAACTCCCGAGTCTGCAGAAGAGTGCTTAAGTATTTCTCAAGGATTTCAGAATAGATGGAATTTCCCTCATTGCTTTTCAACAGCTTCGTTAGCAACTTGGCGTACTTCCGGAGGAGTACAACTTAAATCAATATCGCTTAACAATCTAATTATTGCTGACATTCGGCCAGTCGCCGAAGGTCACAAGAAAAGATCAAAACAGACCGCTGTCTGAAGACGTTAGTGTAAATTATACCAGAGTATAACAATACTCGAATTATACGACGATGACGTGTGGCAAGTGGCAACCTGGCAACCCCGAGTCCCAAATTTAAAAATTACAAATCATTGTGTCCAACTGCGAAGTTGAATATTCCACTAAGGATTTTTACGTGGCTTTTCTGGAAAATGTCAAAAATTGACAATTTTGGCATCTCTCTATCCTCTATCGTTTCTTTTTTGGCTTTTCTCCTTCTCCCGTCATATTCGCCATGATGTTTGATATAAAAATTTAAACATATTCAAAGCTCCAACCTTTGAATTAAAAATATTCTTTCGTTTTGTATACAGCAGTTTAATTAACTGGGTGGGCTAAAACTTTCTGACGATGGGAGTACCAGCATTCTTTAGGTGGCTTAGCCGCAAATATCCTTCTGTAATTGTGCACTGTGTGGAGAAAAAGGTAGTTTTATTTACCACTTGTTACATGTATTATACGCAAACTTGAATTTTAGGCAGTAGATATAAATGGGACCAGAATACCCCCCGACTCCTCTGAACCAAATCCTAATGAGGTCGAATTTGACAATTTATATCTTGATATGAATGGAATTATACATCCTTGTACCCATCCTGAGGATCGACCAGCACCAAAAAATGAAGATGAAATGATGATTGCTATTTTTGACTGTATTGATAGATTATTTAATATTGTGAGACCCAGGAAACTACTTTATATGGCTATTGATGGTGTAGCACCCAGAGCTAAAATTAACCAACAAAGATCCAGGCGTTTCCGTGCTTCTAAGGAAACCTTAGAGAAAATTAATGAAATTAAAAGAATTAGAGCAGAACTTTTACTGAAGGGTTGTGTGTTACCCCCAGACAAGCCTAAGGAAGAACATTTCGATTCCAACTGTATCACCCCAGGTACTCCTTTTATGGCCCGTTTATCTGAATGTTTGCATTACTACATTCATGATAGGTTAAATAGTGATCCAGGATGGAAAGAAATTAAAGTTATTTTGTCTGATGCGAATGTACCTGGTGAAGGAGAACATAAAATTATGGACTATACTTTTGTAATAATGAATTTATTATTAAAAAATAAACAAAAATGAACAACAAAACGTCAAATCTTTGTCTAAAAATAGCTGCCATTATTTTACTTGTTTATTTCCAAGAATGACTATTCAAAATGATAATAATGTAATTTTTCTATTAACTTATACATAATAATATTATGATGATTCCTGAAAATGATTAAAACGTAGATAAATAGAACATCTTTATTTTTTAATAGGTCATTTCAGTAGCAAAATTTGCAATTTGAGTTTATATTTTGATATTCGTTATAAATAAATCTTCTATTTATCGAGAATAACAATGTTTCGTAATAATGTTAATCCAAAAGTTCCATTGTACTATTTTGCAATAGTAAAATAGTAGTTTTTGCTAATGGAGTGGATTTTGAATTTTTGTTCCTATTTGAAACAAAATAATGAAACAAAATACCTTATCATTAATTATATTCTATTTGTCGAATGTAAGGATCAAAGTAAATTTATAGTTTTTCCAGGACAAGTATTTGATAGTGTACAATGAATATTCCAACAGCAAAAATATATAATAGTATTAACATACATTATATCGAAAAAGGTCTTGTGAAAGCAGAAGCACCTAATCATGTCGATCGATCATCAACTCTTCCGAGACAATAACGTGGAAATGCAACTTCTGTAAAGAAAAATCACAAAAAATTACCTAGGCAATACTTAGTTTAGTATGTACATTTAGTAATATCTAACACAATCAGCACCAAAAAAACTACAGCTAATATAATGAATATTTTAGCAACTTCCTATTGTAAATTTTATCAATAAATTAACCACTACTTTAATAAAATTTGAAATATTTGGAAGTATTTTATGTTATATGATTATAAATGAGATGCATATAAGGGTGGCATTTTTAACTGGAATAAATTCAGTATTAGGGAGCCTATTTATTTGTTGAAAAAATAAAGAAACACGGGTCCCTTTATTTTCAGTTTGGCACATTTTTTTTGGTCTCTTTATAAAATTTACCCTCTTTTGAGGGTAGAAACCACCCCCAACTTTTTTTTTTCAAATGTGAAGGTATGTTTTGTGATAGCTCGTTGGAAA